>JADDOH010008391.1:0-156347 GCA_016648135.1 Agrypnia vestita
ATCAAACTTTTCTAATGATTCCAATTTGAAAAAACCAATAAAATTTCTAAAAATCCGAAATTATACTATAATTATTAATTTTTTTTAACGAAAATTTGATAGATCTTCTTGATCATCGCCACAAGTCTACTTGCAAAGTTTCAGCTCGATTAAATCACGGGAAAAGGGTCAAAAATCGATCCAAATTTTTTGTTGACGGCAAGCAAGTAGACGCCACGAGTTAATGTAAAGGGAGTTATGAGATTGCTTTAACAATATACATTTAAATATATTTTTACGCGGTGTACATATTTGAGAGATCGCCATGTAAAAAAAGACACAATGGACGTAAAAAAAGAAGATACCTGGGTTCTATTTAATCATGATTAAAAATATATACTATAGGTTGATTTGAGGATAAATGTGATAAATTTGAAGATAGATGTGGGGTAAAAAGCAAAGGCAGCAATATCCAAATAATTAAAAAAGTGTTTTTAATGCTGTCACCGAGGATCACTAATTTAAATTGTACTGAATTATAGATTTTATGTGTCTATTCCTTCAAAAATCATCCTTGCTGTAAATTTATAAGCTTTTTTCGGCAAGGCTGAGAATGATATCGAAAGGAGAGTAACTGCGGGAAACAAAGTTAATGGTGCACTAAATGCAATTATGGCCAATAAGAATCTGTCAAAAGAAGCAAGACTAGCGGTACATAATGGCGTTCTAGTGCCAACCCTTATGTATGGAAGTGAAGCCTGGAATTGGCAAAAGAGGAATGAAAATAGACTAAATGCGGTTGAAATGCGGTCACTCAGACGCTTGTGTGGAAAATCTTTGGTCGATAGAGTGAGGAATGAACAAATTAGAAGTGAATGCAATGCTGGCTGTAGTGTGGTAGATAGAATAAAGACAGGAGTGCTGAGATGGTTTGGTCATGTGGAACGTATGAACGAGGAAAGGATGGTTAAGAAAATATATGAGGCGAATGTTGAAGGCAACAGGAATAGAGGGCGTCCGCGAAAGACCTGGCACGATCAGGTACTACAAGTATTTGAGGATGGCCCTGTTAAAAGCCGCAACAACCGTAGAACGTGTATGAGAAGATGTATGAATGTGGCCGAAGCAAAAGTGGTGTGCCAGGATAGAAGAGTGTGGCGTTCAATCCTCTCTGCCTACCCCTGCAGGGAAACGGCGTGATGGTTAGTTAGTCAGTTAGTTAGTTTTCTGTAAAATCTCGAATTCAGTACATTATAAATTAGACTCAATGACTGCATTAATTTTTATTTTGGCAATTGCTGCCTTTGCTTTTATAACCCACATATTATCTTCAAATCAACCTAAAGTATATATTTTTAATCACGATTTTTATATAAAGTACCTATGTTCTAAGAACACGGTTACCGAATTTTGTCTCCAGAGGATTAATAATTAACCAAGGATAAAAGAAGCCTCACAGAGACGAAGCTAATTTATATATGAGAACAGTGGATGGAAGTCTCTTATACGATGGCCCAGGGCTTACAACTGTATGAACTGGCTTAAGTGATCACTCTACACAATGCAGCGTTCACCAATTCCATCGTAAGAACATCCACACATTATTAAATTTTTGAAAGTTCTATATATTTGTTCGAAATCAGAAATCATATATTTCTATGGTATCTGGTATCTGCTAGACATCTGTTTTTTTCTCAACAAGTTAACAAGTAATTATACATAGCTTTTATAACTAATAAGATTGACTGATTATTATTAACTGATTTTTTAGCAATATTCCTTTTTACGTATACATGATATTCTTTCGAATAATTAAACATACCTACTAGAATACGCCTTATAATCAAAATTTTCATTTTTTAACTCCTATCATGCACCAACATATATTTTTAAACAGTAATGTTAATATTTTTATATGAAAGTATGTTCTAAGAACACAGTTACTGGATTTTGTCCCCAGAGAGATGATTAATAAATTATGGATGAATTATTGAAATCTCACAGAGACGAAGCTAATTTATATATGAGATTTAAATTTATAATTTATATATGTAAGCCGTGAGCCATCGTATAAGAGACTTCCATCCACTTTTCTCATAAATAAATTAGCTTTGTCTCTGTGAGACTACTATAATTTATCTATAATATTATGTGGTTATGTCTTTAAGTTACATGGTATAAATAAAATATCAAATAATTTTAAATGTTATTTTCACACGTTTAAAAAGCTTGGTAATGTGTTTGATAGAGATGGTATTCGAGAGAGAAGAGAGAGTGACTAAGTATGATGTAATTGTAAACAACGAATACTTAGAACATGTGAGTGAGTTTGTGTATTTGGGAAGTCTGTTTAGTAGAGACGACGAGGCTGGGAACGATATCGAGAGTGACTGCGGGTAACAAAGTAGATGGTGCTCTGAATGCAACTATGGCCAATAAGAACCTGTCAAAGGAATCAAGATATAAAGGCGTTCTAGAGCCAATTCTGATGCATGGGAGTGAAGCCTGGAATTTTCAAAAAAGAATGAAAATAGAAAAAGGGAATGAAAGTGAATGTGATGGAAACGCGATCACTAAGGCGCTTATGTGAAAAATCTTTGGTCGATAGAGTAATGAATGAATAAATTAGAAGTGAATATAATGCTTGAATTGTGGGAGATAGAATAAAAAAAGGAGTACTAAGATGGTATGTTCATGTGGAACGTATGAGTGAGGAAAGGATGGTTAAGGAAATGGAGTGAGCGTTGAAGGCAACAGGAATGGAGGGCGTCCGCGAAAGGCATGATCAAATACTACAAGTATTGGAGGGTAGCCCTATACAACAACCGTAGAACGTGTATGAGAATATGTATTTATTTATCTTAATAATTGTGTGGGCTAATACATGATTTCACTTGGACATGTTGCATTCCATCTAATCATTTAAAAGTTTTTATAATATAATTTTTGCACTTCAGTTTAAATCTCCTTATATTCTCCATGTTTTGAATTTCCTTTGGCAGGCTATCGAAGATTTTTATACCTTTATACATCATTCAATTTTGTGAGGTGGTTTTCTTTTTCTTTGGTAGTCTTATGTTGTCGCTTCCTCTTGTATTGTAGGAATGAAAATCTTTATTCAGCTTCATCCTGTCATCAAAGTATTTGGGTACTAATCCATGTTAAATTTTAAATATTTGTACCATTACATCATATATTATCCTTTGATTTACAGTGTCCAGTCCTAGGGCATTCAACATTTTTGTTATTTTATTCATTTTTGTATGAATGTAGCGAAAGCAAAAAAGGTGTGCCGAGATAGAAGATATGACGTTCTATCCTCTCTGACTACCCTTTCGGGGAAACGGCGTGATGGACGTGTCACGTTCGGGATCAGACCTTGTTTGCGTCTAGTCATCGTAAGTGTTGTTTCTGTAATTCCAGTCTAATTCTCGCGTGCTACAGACAGTCAGACCTTCGAAATTAAGATAGTCGATTATAATCTCAATTCGAAAAATGACCACACGTATACTAATATCCAAGCATTTAAGCACAAAACCTAAATTATTTTTCTTATTTCGATTAACAGTCACTGGTATACTAAAAACTGTAATCCTTAAATCATAGATCATTACAATCAACTCACTCTCAGTTTCACCACCAGCCTTCAAAATTATAAATATTACATCCTTTAAAGTTTTTTTACGAATTCCGAGTTACGCATCAAATGAATATCATTGTAAGATTTTACATAAAAAAATTGATTAAAAAAGAAAGTCATTAAAATATCTCTCGTTAAATATTCAATAATAATGAATTTATTAATCACGCCCACCTTTCTGATTGGCTTGAATAATTCTGAACGAAAACCAATTTCAGCCTTTGCTATCGATCGCAATCCACTTCATGCACGTCATTTTAGCAAGAAGCATAACCGGGAAGAAATAAGAAGGGGTGGTGGGAGTGAGGGCTGCGGACGGGGGAGAGGGAAGAGCAAAAGATAAAGGAGGGAAGAAAGATGTCTTTTCGGCGGAGGGGTGGGGGCAAACGATGTTCCATAAGGCAGGGAGAAACAAAACTTGTAATTAATCTTCGGAACCGAGTTTTTTTATGAGCGAGTTTCTTCATTAAAAACATTGACACAATGAGATCAATGCGGGGGCCGGGGCGCGAGGGAAACACCCTCAGCGAGAATATTGCAAGGGCGCCCACCCTTGCATTGTGTATTATAAAGTTTCGGCAAATATAACTTGACGCATGTACCGGAGGATGTAAATCCAATGTACTTAAAATAGACGCACGACGTTATGAGATTTGCGCGTCACGCCATTATGCGTATGGCGAACCATCTCTACCAACGCCCTCACGAAAACCATCACGAATCGCAAATATATTAAGTGTTAATTACTTCTTCTTCAAAAACAGCAAAATAATTTTCTGGTGACATTATTAATATAATTAATAAAAATTAACTTAGTTTTCACCACTTTTGTATTGAAAATATCAACATGTTTCAGAGCCCATGGCCCCTTCGTCAGGATACAAATTTATGTTAACAAAATTAAATTCAAAAATCAAAGTTTAGACAATCAAAATATTAAAAAAGTTATAAATGGAAAATGAATAATAGTAATGTACCAACTTAACGTGAAAATAAATTTAAAAGATAACTATTTGTAAAAAGGACCTGGTTATTTATAATATTCAATTTACTATTAACATTTTTTCTTATTTCCATAATTTCTAATTAATCAAAATGTGATTCATTCAACAAAACATTTATTTACCTAACTTAATGAGTGACTGACTTTTTTTTTATAATTTGACTGCAAATAAAGTCATTGTAAAGAATGAGTATTACAACAATTTATTTATATGGAAACATGTTCTAAGAATACAGTTACTGGATTTGGTCCCCAGAGGGATGATTAATGAATTAAATTATAGAAGTTTCACAGAGACGAAGCTATTGATATATATGAGAAAAGGGAATATAATTTATTTCTATAATTAAATTAATGAGTATTTTGTTTCAATCGTATTTACCTATTGTGCCATTTCTGACTGTCATCTTCTCACACGCAATATCCAACACACACTAACAAGAGCACGTCCATTTTGCATCTCATTTTGGTATCATATTTTTAAGGGAGGATTGAATAGTTTATCGCATTGCTAGATTAAGAATCACTTATTTGGTTGTGTGAAGGAATAATTCTCACGCTACTCACGAAATCTTCTGGTGTTCATAGGAAGATATCGTAAAGATACAAGCAAATGAGGTACAATACTTATTATTATTGTTATCTTGTTATTGTTGTTATTTGTCAATGTGTACTTCATAATTGTTTTTCATACATTGTTTATTTCACTTTTCTATTGTTTTATTGCTCATATAATTGGTTAGATTAGCGTTTAATATCTGAAATTATTTTTTAAGACACAGATTTTTTTTATTTTTTTTTATTAATTAACGTCCTATAGGACTTTTACAACAGATAGGTAAGTGTACATTAACAGAATATATAGTTTATAGAGAAAAAAACATTAACATGTAAACATAATAATGACATAAAGTGAAAAGAAAATACTTAAAATGTAGATACAAATGTGTAAAGATAAATATAATATAAAGTAAAAAGCAAGTATATAAAAAGCAAAAGCATAAAAAAAACATAATATAACTGAAATTTACAAACAAAAAAAGTAATAATTTAGAGTGAAAAGATATATAGCACAAGCTTTGAAAGTCATATTATAATAAAAAATATACATACAAATACAAATCAATTATTTAAGTCCAATTCGACAAATACTAGTAATCTTTCAATACACCTTTTAATATATGTTTGAATAATATACGTTATTGGCAAAGACGTCCAGTTGCTCGTATCTGTTTGCTAGTCTAGGAAGCCTTTGCAGTGGGGAATTGAAGATATAGTTAGTAGCTGCAGTTTTCACGGCAAAACAAAAATAAATAATAATAATAATGATAATTGGATAACTTGTATAGCGCCGTTTTCGCGAATACTCACCTCAAGGGCGCTTTACACAGAAAAATTATTATCTTACAAGACAACTTACTGCTAGAAAAGAAAAGACTTATTTACTATTACTTATTCACTAGGTGGCATACAAGAAGTGGAATTAAAATTGAGTACTATGATAGTTTGTGAGTGCCTGAAAGAATTAAGTTTTTTCGCGGAGTGCACAATAGGAGTGGAAAACATTAGCTAGCGTTGTTGTGATCAGATTCTATAGGTTTTTATAGGATTGTCTAAATAAATGGGTCTTAAGTTGTTTTTTGAACTGTGGTAAGCTGTCTGACTTCTAGTTATGCGAGTGCATGACTTCTAGTTATGCGAGTTTGCAGACGCACAACAGTTAAGTTTCACATCGTGCACATCGTAAACTAATGACATATATATATTTCCTCCAAAATATTTTGCAGCAATATTCTTAAGTAAAAACCATCCAACATCTGTAAACACGCCTTTAACAACCGCGGACCAAATTGGCTGAGAAACATTAATACACTTCCTGTGTCTTGGGTTATTTACAGTTCCTTTAGTTTTTCAGAAGGCGATGACAGCAATTTCATTGATTTATGGAAGCAAACAGAAATCTTTGCGCCCGTACCTAAGAAAACATATTTATTATTTACGAGCAAGGCGCGGTAATTACTACGATTATAAAGTGACAAAATACTATTGTAAAATTAATTCACCTTCAGAGAAATTTAAAAAATATATTGTTGCGTTAACTTTGTGCTTGGACATTATTATTAAATTCCAATAATTAACAAACTTTTTATCCACCCCATCGGTGTTTATCTTCTAACAATGTTAAAAGCAATCCATGTTGTATATATTTTATAAAATTTTTTGAAATAATATTTTTTAGATTCAATTTTATTATATTATTATTAATTATTATAGTTTTAAGATTTTTTATAAATATTTTCTGTAAAAACTTCTCCATCCTGGTGAATCCATCATCCTCTTCATTTTTTCAGTTTGGAAATTAAAATAAATTTATGATTTCCATCTATTTTAATAATCATCATAAATAATATCTGCAATGTTAACGCCAAATCCATCAATAGTTGAATTTAATATTTTCTCTTTAAATCCCTTACCACTACCTACTTCTTTCTTAAAATAACAGCTTTAGCTCAAATACTTGATTGTTGTAGAGCAATCTTTATATTTTTGATCATTAAATTATGTATATTTTTATATAATCAATAAATAGCTAATTATTATATATAATTGTTCTAACCATTTCCAATCATGCAAAATGATTGTAAATGTTGAGACAGTCAAAATATCCAGCTACATTATGTGAAGATGTTACGATCGTAAAATATTCAAGATCATTTACAATCAAATAGTAAATTTATCAATTTCTCAAAAAACTGAGATACTCGTATCAAAACGAGGATTCGATCATTTTTCTTCATTGTGGATTTTATTCCTTATAAGATTATACCAGAGAAGAGACGGTCCATCTCGTGGAGCGTAATTTATATCACTTAGTCCAACATTGTCTCAAGGAACAAAGTGGAAAAGTAAGAAAATACATTATGCCACTTCGATTCAGCCAGTTAGAGCTTCCCACTGCTCAGCGGCGAGTTTCCCGAATTAATTGTGTAAATCTGTATGGAATCAGGTTTGTAAGGGCGTAGCCCGCCCTTCTGCGAGCCGCGGGGAGGATAAATCGGAACCTCCAAAATGATGTGACGTGCGTCCATCATTGTTTTCTAAGCACACACATCGATGATCTAAAACTAACTTAGTTTTCAATAATTTATAATGTTATAAATCTTTTAAAATGCTGCCATTTAATAAGAATCATTGTGCGGTACAAAAAAAATTATCAGTCGAAACTTAAGAGTGACAAATGACAAGTTATTAACTTAAAATTTTATTAAAAATCAATTAAATTTAACTACTATCCCAATTCTAATAAATTTTCCAATCGAGTAATTAAGAACTTCAGCAATAATATTTAAAAATAAATTTTCAAATAATTTATAAAAACAAAAGACATTATTCATTTTGAAATTTTGACATATATATAACACCCTGACGATGGAAAGGTATTTCCGAAACATGTAGGTGTAATTAATTAATAATATAAGTAGATTTATATAAATAATAGATCAATATATTTTTTTTTAGTTATTGACTTATTGTTTTTTATTTACATGCTAGCTGCAACCCGTCGGTTGCGTTGGTTCGCGTCTTTGCTATGCTCTAGTATATATTTACAGCATCACGGAGAGGCAGCCGCAGCAACATGCGTTAAACGGCCGTTTGGGGTTTGATGGCCCGGAGTTCAAGCCCCATCTCCGACCATTTAATTTCGTTTTTTTAGCCGTGAATTCAAACAAAATTACGGACGTTACACGAAGTTACAGGGACAGACAGACAGACAGACGTACGGACAGACAACGAAATTATAATGTTTGATTCGTACATGATCGCACTGCATTGCTACATTAAATAAATGCACGTTGCTAGAGGACGCCCGAGACACTAATGATTGGGATAGTGGGCAGAGTTTGAATACGTAATGTTATGTTTTTTTAATGTAATTTATACCTTGTATTTTGTTGATGTCCCATAAAAAATAAAATAAAATAATTTCCCATTCAGAAAGCAAGCTTAATTAGAATACTTATTTAAAATATATAAAAAATTAACTAAACCACGGAAAATTGTACCTTAATAAGTTAAAAAAATTGAATGTTTTTCAAGATACCTTGGTTAACTTCAGGACCAAGTGCATATTACAAATAATACCTACTACCATTTTGTGAAACATGTAATTGTAACATGAAGATGTATGCTATTCATTTCATATTTTAAGACGTTTCATAAATAATCGGGTATAGGAAGAATATATTTATGATTTTGGTCCAAAATTATATTAGCCGGTATCATTGCCGACTTATTTAAACTTATTTTTTAATCTCGAATCTACTTATCTTTTTTTATTATCTGAAGACCCCATGGCATGAAGTTGTTAACTAACATTCAAGTCATTTTAAGATAATTAGACATTTGCGTTTCGCCTTTCAAAAATGTGTTTTATTGCTAATTCAAGATTATTTTTTAGTGATTTACGTCACTAAAATATTAAAAAAATATTTATAAAGTAAAAAAACACATTTGTGCACAAAAAATATACTAATTTTCCCTATAAAAATGAATTATCAACTATTTTTCGCCTCTGAAACTCGTTTTTAATAGAATAACACTTTTTTAAAATTGGTAAAACACAAACATCAAACAATCCTTCGAATGCTATCCGTTTTACCATCCATTATTCAAAATTGCAAAATACCTGCCATGTTAATTAATAATACAAAACATGGTATGTACCATTTAAAATTATTGAAAAATAATATATAAGTACATATTATAATAGTCTTCAAATAAAAACAAATATATGACAGTACTGCCAGAATAAAATTTATATTAACCATAAATATACGTAACATATATATAAAAGGCGTGTTAATTTCAGAATGTTAGCATGAACATGTTATTATTGGAGATAACATGTTCTTCACATTAGTAACTCATTTGATTTTTATGAAAAAGTGTAGTTAAAATGTTCATCCCTATGATTTGCACATGTTATAATTATTTTTAAGTTCTGAACTTTTTTGTAATGGAAAGAGCGTACATTATTTAGTTTAGAGGGCTTAACTCATTTTTGACAAAAATGTTAACAACTTCTTGCCATGGGGTCTTCATTTATTATATTGATTTTTTAGGTGAATTAAGATATTTTTCGTAACCACAATATAACAAATACATGTTTAAAGAAGTATAAAATTTGACCAAGTTGACTCAGACAAAACGTATGCTTCCCACGTGGCCAGATAATTCTCCACTTATCGCGTCCACAGCTCACCTTCCCTCGCATCCTGAGCGGGAGCATCCATCACCAGGGTCCCTGGGGCCCCGCCTAATACCCACCAGATAACCAGGCGATGGTCAACAAACTGTGGGACTTACAGGCCGCAGTTTGGGAAGCACAGAATGAGAGCGAGACACGCAAAAATAAATTATCTAGTTTTTATCTAGTTAGATAAAATTAGCTAGATGGCAGATATGGGAGAATCACATAACTTGGGGGATATGACGTTTCTAACTGCTTTAATTCTGGGCTTATTTTTGCAGTATTTAAAACGGACACATTGATATTGAATACTTCGCATTAAAACACTTAATTGGCTTTTTCGAAATCAAGGACTAAAATATCATATTAAACAATATACAATCTAATGAGTTCTTTACCTACATACTCTATCCTACCTTGACGTAAAAATAGATACCTATTTGAATTTTAGAATACACCAAAGTTGTAGTTTTTCGAAAATTAGAATACATTTTTAAAAATCGCAGAATTTTTTTTGCAAATAATGTCATTGTTCGGGTTCCTTTTCACTCTTCGACAAACCTTTTTCAGTTTTGTACCGCCTTTCACTATTTTACACAAAATATTATATTTACACAGATAAATAACACTTACAACGCAATTCTAGTGAACTCACAGTGAAACTCTAATGAAATTTACAGTGAAATAACACTTTCAACTAGTAATTCTGGTGAATTTTACAGTGATTTAACACTTACCTTACAACGTAATTGTGACGTGATTCTTAGGTCGCTTTTGCGTCACATATTTCTGACCTTATAGTAAGAAATAATGGTTGGAGGGGGCGTTAACGTAGAGCCGGTTGCATCAACTTGATTTATAGTATAATGAATACATTTTGACGAAACCTGATTGTTCGGTTGGTGAAGAATGCAAAAATCTATTTTTTAAATGAAGGACTACTATAAACCAAGTTGATACAGCCATCTCCAAGGTGTTTACAAACTAAAAAGTTACATTCCTTAGTAAAGCAGAACGTATCCTAAATGGTGATTTTTAGAGGTAGAAAACTTTGAATTGAACTAAAACATAAAAAAAATGTCTTCTTCAAACACAGCAAAATTATTTTGTGGTGACATTATAATTATATTTCATAGAAATAAACTTTGTTTCCACCACTTTTTTGTTGAAAAAAATTTGACATGTTTCAGAGCCCATGGCTCCTTATTTTCATGTTTAGTAGGTAATTTATTATTATCTATTTTCCATATATAACTTTTTAATATTTTGATTATCTATACTTCGATTTTTAAATTTAATTTTGTTAGTGTACATTTGTTATCCTGACGAAGGGGCCATGGGCTCTGAAACATGTCGAATTTTTTTCACCAAAAAAGTGGTGTAAACAAAGTTTATTTCTATAAATATAATAAAAAAATGTTTTATGTTTTAAAATATCCATAAAAATGGCTTTATTTGACAAATAATTTTATGACATTAATATTCGCGTACATGGAATAATCTGGAGGTTTAATTTTCAATTAGGCTGTATTTCGGCAATAATGCGTCGAATTTTGACTTCCAAGTACTCAATTGTTTCTGGTTTATCGGCATAGACGTGCAATTTTACATATCCCTTGAGAAAATAATCTAATGGCGTCCAATCGCGCGAACGATGTGGCCAGTTAACAGGTCCATTTCGTGAAATTAATCGTTTGTCAAATGTTTATTTTAGTAAATTAATTCTAGTATTTATTGGTAGTATTTATTGGTATGTGGCGACGTCCTGAAACCTCGTCTGCAACATTAATGTCTTCCAATTGAGGCACGAAAAAGTTAGTAATCATGTCTCTGTACCGCTCACCGTTGACCGTTTTGACCGTTCATTTTTGAAGACATTTGGTCCAATGATAATCCATAAACTAGTGTTTCACAATGGTTTATGGATTATCATCGCTCAAAATGGGGCAATTTTGTTCGTTGACATAGCTTCATCACTGGACACTTTTGGATTGTGAAAATTGGATACCCAGATTAGGCCGCGTACGCGCCGAAATCATATTCAAATATTAATGCTTTATAATTAATTATCTGTCAAATAAAGTCAATTTTATGGATATTAAAAACATTTTTTCTGTGTTTTATTTCAACTTAAAGTTCTTCGCCTCTGAAAACACACTTTTCATGTTACATGTAGAGTTAAGGAAGAAGATATGGAAGGAATTTTATAACACTTATTTTTGAATATTTAAAAGTTAGCTATCATTTCACTGTTGCTCCTAAATCTGATGCAAAATCCTTTAGATGAAAGCGACACCCAGAACCGAAGAAGATACAGCCTGAGAACAAGAGAGAGAGAGTTCGGACAGTGTAAGGAAGAAGATGAAAATTATCTTTCAATGTATAGGTTTGTTTTAAAATTTTACGTTGTTACATGACCAGATTAACCAGATACTGGAAGATGTTCCCGTTAGAAGCCTCAACAACTGGCGAGTTTGCATGCGAAGATGTCAGGATAGAAGAGTGTGGCGCTCTATCCTCTCTGCCTACCCCCATGGGGAAACGGCGTGATGGTAAGTAAGTAAGTATATTTTTTATTATGTCAAGAAACATATTTTTATTTAAAAAAATATAATTCGCATTCGGTTGTGAATCTTTTGGTACTTGGGATTTTTGGTACATTGTGCATTTGGCTACTGAATTTGAGATTGAGACTTGAATCACGAGTCTGAGATTGCGTTCTAGTATTGGAGTATTGTAGTAGTAGAGATCTAGTACGATTTTTTTTGGGGTTGCTAGATAATTCTCTTACCTGCACATCAATAATAATAATAATTGGATAACTTATATAGCGCCGTTTTCGCGAATATTCACCTCAAGGGCGAGTATTCGCGAAATAACTATATAAATATATAAATAATATAAATAACTTATTTACTATTACTTATTCACTAGGTGGCAAGAAGAAGTGGAATTAAAATTGAGTACTATAATAGTTTGTGAGTGCCTGAAAGAATTATGTGTTTTCGCGGAGTGCACAATAGGAGTGGAAAAAATTAGCTAGCGTTGTTGTGGCCAGATTCTACAGGTTTTTATAGGATTGTCTAAATAAATGCGTCTTAAGTTGTTTTTTTAACTGTGGTAAGCTGTCTGTTTGTGTCAGTTTATTAGGCAGTTTGTTCCATAACTTTGGTCCAGCCACCGCGAAAATATATTATCTTTTAAATACGATCTATCATATTTTAATTTTTTTTTTCAAATATTACTGATCACACTATGAGAATGGCAGAGATTCTTGGAAAACAGGAAAAAATGACAAACTTAACGTACATTTTTACACATCTCTTCATATTTTTTATCCTTCCAAAGGAATGCTGCTAGGTTGACATGATGCTCGGGACACTTGAGCGTCTTACGAAGACTAAACAAGGACATAAGTCGATTAGTGTGGTCCGTAGTCGAAGGTGTGGTCTTTCTGAAATATTTTTATGAACCTGTTCATCTTGTGCGACGAATGATTAACAAACGGCCCAACAGGCTGACACGAAATAATCTTCTTTCACAGCATCTTGCTTAAGTGAGAGCAATACCGATATAACTGAAGTGTCACATTTTTTCCTGAAGCTATTACGTGTTAAAAGATACGATTCCACTTGACTCGAAATATCTTCTGGAATGAAACTGTTTCAACATACCTAGTTTGTTTTTTTTTTGTTTCTACTATCATGAGAGGTAAATAAGATCTGCATCCTCTGCAGATTTCAGACGTTTGGGTATCTTTACATGAGATTGTGTGGAGCCAATGAAGAAGCTGATAGGGTGAAAGGGAACATATTCAAGATAGGTCTGTCCATAGAAAGAAATAATAATGAATGTATTATAAATAACCAATAAAATCTATCTTGAATATGTTCCCTTTCATTCTATCACCTTTTTCTTTCGCACCCTTCACTATTTACCCCCATTTAGACACTTAACACCGAGGTATAATTGTTCATAATTTAGAAAAGTTTAATTAGTATTAAGTATACCCTGACGAAGGAACGTTGTTCTGAAACCGGTTGGTTTTTACCAAAAATTAAATGGTGATAAACTAAGTAAATTCATTTAATTATATTTATAATGCATTACCACAAAGTAATAGCAAAATACAATAGTATAGGATTCATTATTTTAAATACGTAAATCTTCCTAAAATGACATAAACTAAATTATTTAATCAATTAATAATTTACCAAACCAACGATGTTTTGATAATAAGGATAATTTACCCTATTTTTGGACAAGTGATTTTTTTTCTCAATTACATATTACAACTCTTGATCATTATCTTTCATTTCTTAAAATTATTGCAAAATCCGTCTCCTTTTTAAAAAAGTTTCGCTTTTTAAAGGGAACGGATTTTGTTTGTTGTTTGTTGTGTTTATTTTTCCAACCCTTTTTACAAAGATGACAACTATATTACATCATAATAACTATAATATAATGCGTATTATGTCTTAAATATGTTGCGTCATGATTAAGCAGTTGAAATCAGGATTATTTTTTCAAAATTGTTACTAACCTAATGAATAAATTATAATTTGATACCTTTTCATGTGATACAAAACTCAAGAGAAGATGTGATAAAAAGTGGTGATTTGTGTTCGGATTGCCAGATGACCACCTTAAGAGGGCGTCTATAAAAAATATTGGTCTGCAAGGATAGAAGATTGTGGCGTTCTATTTTCTGCTTCGTTCTATGTCACTTTAGTGACATTAGAGTACACTTTTATCTTAACAAATTCAAGCGATATTAAGAAAACAATTTTTATAAATAACTATAATTATTACTACGTAAATGTTGGCCATTGGTCTCGAAGCTTGTTGATAATTTAACAAAACAGTAGTTGACACAAATGTTTTCTTGATAATTAAATAAATAATGTTACCACAAAGTCTTTTTGCAGTTATTAGAGAAGATAGTGGAGTTATTGATATTAATGTTGGTAGCTTCAGATCAAAAATCTACCTACCTATTCTCCAAGTTTCATAGAAAAAATAATAGAATTTTTATTTATGTAATACAAAACGACATCAGCAATTGTTTTTTGAGACCTTTAAAAAAATTATATAATATTTTTTTTAAATATTTTTATGACAAAAAATAAACGTAAATCTGCCTTATTTAATTATTAAAAAATAAATCATAAAGGAAGACTGTTCGTTATAAAAATAATAAACGGATAAACACTGTACAGATAATTGAAAAGTCTGACCATTGCAAACAATGAACTCGCAGCGGAGATAAATGTACAGTGATTATCACAATCTGTAATTGCCACCTCAGCGTCAATCCGACCCCATCATCCCCCGATCTGCGAAATATGCTGTGGGTATTAACTCGGAGGGCGGGTTCCGAGGGTGGTGGTCAGCGGTTTACTTGTGTCGAAGATAGAATCCAGATAGACAAAGACCACCTCTTCCAGGACATCATTAATAATGATTTATTTTCAGACACCATTACGATGGAAGCGAAGCGGTCAGTCTTCGTCCGCCACAGCCTCCGAACAGAGGTACATTTTACCACTCCCCGACGGATAAGAAACGACTCCGTCTCGCGCTTCTCGCGAGCGTTGAAAAGAGACGAAAACATTTCTTTGAATTTCGGGGAGATATTGCCGCTTGTGACGTCGAAGGTTTTGGACAGGGTGCAATGCGAGATACACGTAAATCCTTTTCCAAGATTTGAATTGATTCGCACACAGAGGGGTGGGTAAGGAAGACAGTGTCCGATCACTTCGGACCCTCCCCCGTGCGGGGGATGAGAATTAAGCTCTGCGGAGGCCTCATTAATATCAATACACGGTGAGTAGACTGTTGTATATCACGGACCCGGGCGCTTCCTTTGGAACCCCCCGGGAGAACACCGGGAAACAGAATGTTTCGATCCCGGGCTTGTGTGAACACCCTATTCTCACATCCCGGCTAACTGCCCCTCGGCGGGAACAAAGTCGAAAAGTTAAACGTTTCTTTGTCGCGTGAAAAGTTGTATTTGCGACGCTTTTTGCTTATTTACACCGTGGTCAACGAACGTACAACACGTGTTCGAAGATTTGGGGCAGCGCATTTTTTTTAGGAAGTCCTTAAATATTAAACTGTGATTTATGATTTTCGTTTTTAGTGCACATATTTTAATTAATACATTAATATTTAAGATCTGTCAGATTTGGCACTAAGCAATTAAATTATTTGAGTCAAATTCATACCAAATTTTTCATAAACATAAAAAGGGTATCTATATACGTATATTGAGTTGTAATACAATTTAATGTGGGAATATCGGACAAATTAGTATACGTGATTTTTTTAAATACATATACACTCATTAGGTATGTACTCAAGTATCCATGTAAACTAAGGTTATAATTAAAATATAAAATCTTGATCTAATTACATAATATAATAAAATGCCTCATTATATTTATAATAATGGCTTACATAAACTATATGCATTCACACTACGATCGAAATATTACTATAACCGTATTAAAATAGAGATGCGAACAAGGAATGCGTGTCACATCAACATCTTACTATTTTCAAACTAAGCTAAACGCTTGTGCTATGAAAATAGGACTAACTTGCTGGGCTGGAGTGAGATACGAACCCGCGACCTTTGGATCACGAGGCGATAGTCCTAACCATAAGATAAACAATTTGATCTATAAATATTGCAAGTAATTTAAGTAAAAATTGGACCATAAGATATGTCACCATGATGGCTACATACATATTTTCTTAATTATGTACTCATAAATATCAGAAATTCACGCGTTTGAAAAAACACAACATTTGAACGTTCAAACATTAAAATATGTCGGTTCTATTTATATAAGGTAGGTATTGTGAATTAAGTATTATTTGATCCAATATAATCAGGATCAAGAGAAAGACTTAGATGCAATGTCAAGGAACAAATAGCGCGCTGTAGAGATATACTTCCACAAAGTTAAGCAACCTTTAGGAATCTTAAAATATCAAAAGAAAAATGAAAGCAAAAATGATTTTTATTTTTTCATCCTTCATTGCTTTCCAGTGAAATGTACGCATAAGGCACTCGTGAAATAACTCCTGTAGTTATCGATTAACAGTATAGTATGTACTGAATCGAATGACAAAGTTATCAAACTATTGAAATCAAAATGTACTTCAATAATAACCCATTTGGATGTTTTAGTAATAGACCGAGATCAACTGGAAATATTTTGATACCTAAATGCAATACTAGCACAGCCCAACACCATTTCACCAATCAATGAGTATCATTCTTTAATGCTCTTTCCAATGAAATGAAGACAGAAAAAAATTATATAAATTTCAAAACTAAATTATTACAATACCTTTTTAATTTTTACTCTCTTTATATTAACTCGTGACATCTGCAAGCTTGCCGTCAAAAAAAAACTTTGGATCGATCTTTGACCCTTTTCCCGTGATCCAATCGAGCTGAAACTTGGCAAGTAGACTCGTGGTGACGATCAAGAAGATCTATCAAATCTTCGTTACAAAAAATTAATAATTATAGTATAATTTCGGATTTTTACAAACTTTATTGGTTTTTTCAAATTGGAATCATTAGAAAAGTTTGATTAGCAACGACGGCCCGATAACGTTGCGGAATATTTTCTAAATTTGAATTACTCCGTCGGTATACATAATAGGTACTTCACTACGAATGTCGAAAATCTAAATTGACTGACAAATGTTTTAAGAATTTAATTTTCAAAGCATGAAGTGTCTTATCGAAGCTCAAAACATCTGACATTTTAGAAATATATTAAATTACTGTAAGCTTAGTGTTATGTTATATGTTTTAATTCGTCTTTAATTATTGTTATATTTTACAAAAAAAGGGAGTATAATAAAAACTTTGTTTTTATGGGTTACTTTTTTATAACATAATCCAGTGTTTCCTTGTCTGTCTGTATCTTACTTAATACAATGTCTGACAGTATATCTTTTTTCACTATTCGAATGTAATGCTACGAATGATTATATTAACAATATGTATATATGTATAGATAAGGTATAGATACATATATGACAATGCCCCCCACTTTTAAACACGAAAATGAAATTCTGAATTAAAAATGAGCAAGCGTTAATATTCTCTTTCTGGTTTTCAATTATATGATATCGTCGCTGTATATATAATAAATCCTATGTGCCATTTAGTACATTCTGAGATGAACGAATCAATTTGTCAATTGTTCATATAAATAATGGAGATATACTAAAAAAATATTGCCGTTCATGTGGAAAGACTGCTTAGTAATTATTTAAAATATTATTTATAAATCTAGTATGCGCAATTATTTTTTAAAACAGTTTTATTCATTTACCTCAGAATGTACTTAAACGTCACATAGGATTAATTATATATACAACGACGATATGTAATTAACAACATTATGTACAATTCAATTAAATAAATATATTTAAAAAATAAATTACACATAATTAATCAACAACTTTGATAAATTTTTCTCAATCATTTATTTAACTTAAAAATTGTGTTTAAAAAAGGCTAATATACATACGAGTGGTAATGGACGATTGTGGCGTATAATTGAGCCGGCTCGAATTTTTATATTAAATAAAATAACCGCGAGTGTGTTACGCGCGAGGGTTGGCGGTTCTATAAGTAAATTTAATATTTGCCCGGGCGCCCTGTCATTATTTCAGATATTAAAAGTTCCTAAACAATTTTAATACGTTGCCAAGTTCCAGCTTCCAGGGGAGCGGGCCCCTCGCGTCCCCCGGGACCGGGAACTTGAGTAACGTGTAGAAAAATTGGGCAACTTTTCTCTTTTTCTGGAGAAAAAACGTGTTCTGGGAATTGGTGTAAGTGACAGTGTCTATTACCGAAGGCGATCCGACATCGGGAAGCAATTAAACGTCCGATTCCAGCCGAGAATGTTTTTTCCTTGTCTGTATTTGTGGCCTGCTCGTGTTTTATTTCTCCAATTTCGTATTTTGTTTCGTTTCTGACGAAGCGACGACTTATTTTCGACTCATATTGAGTTGTAATACAATGTAATGTAGGAATATCGAACAAATTAGTATATGTGATTTTTTTAAATACATATACCCGTTAGGTACGTACTCAAGTATCCATGTAAACTAAGGTTATAATTATAATATAAAATCTTGACATATTTACATAATATAATAAAATGCCTCGTTATATTTATAATAATGGCTTGCATAAACTATATGCATTCATATTCCGATTGAAATATTACTATAACCGTATTAAAATATAGAAAATGTTGATGTTCGATTCGTGTTCCTGTCATTTAATAATAATAATAACAGTGGATAATTTTTATAGCGCCATTTTCGTAAAAAAAAGGGCGCTTTACACTAACATCGTTTAGTCCTACACTAGTATTTAATTTGATGGAAAGGATTTTACAAAAAGGTGCGTTTTAAGTCATTTTTTAAAAACTGTTTCTGATGCATTGTTCCGTATTACGGAGGGAAGAGAGTTCCACGCCTTTGGGCCTGCCACTGCAAATGCCCGTTCATTAAACTTAGTCTTCTGGTTGTGGATGGTCGGTTCTACAACCCTTCCTGCAGCTGAAGTAGTGGCTGACCTCAGAGTTTGGCGTCTATTGTTTAAGTCGTCTGGGATGCAGAGTTCTTGAAGATGCAGAGGCGTCATATTATGTGTCGCCTTGTAAATTAACCGACACAACTTAAACTCCATACTTTGAGAAAAATGAAGCAAATGTAGTTCACAAAATACCTATTCGTTCATTTATCTGAGTAAATGAACGAATAGGTACCTATATGAAAACATTATTTATGATATCTTTATCAAAAAGATATATATTATATAATCATGTCGTCTACATAATGTTCAAAAAATATTTATACTTATAACCTACTCCAGGATCGCCTCTATCAAGGTTTACGGTGTGTTTGTTAAAAAATTAAAATACAAATCTAAACCAAAATATTCAATTAATATTTCTCATACAAATATCTTTTAATATATCGTTTAATATAGGTCTCAAATGACCCTGGTAGATAGTCCCAGTGTGGCAAATATCGTAAAATATACCTATAAACATTTTATAAAAATTTGGAGACGTCTTTCTATGGTAGAGAAATCAGAAATTGTGTAGAAAATAAACGTACTTACTTATTTACCATCACACCGTTTCCCCGCGGTGGTACGCAGAGAGGATGGACCGCCACATCCTTCTGTCTGACGCAAAATTCTCGCCTCATCCACATTCGTACATCTTCGCATGCAAGCTCGATTTTGTGTCTCCTAACAGAACTATCTTCCAGTATGCTATTATCTGGTCATGCCACGTCTTCCGTGGCCGCCCTCTCTTTCTGGCGCCATCAACACATGTTCAATTATTTCCTCATTCATTTGCTGGAAATACCAAAACGACCTGAGCGACCCATTTTTAGTTCTATTCCCTATTCTTAGATCAGATTTATATTCTTTCCTAATTTGTTCATTCTCTACTCTAAATCATAAATGGAATAATAAAAACCAAACATTGTTCTACATACATATTAGAACGTGTCGTACAGAGAAATTATAAAATAGAGAATATTAAATGGTAGCATAAACAATTTCTTTTTTTTACTCCCTTTCTTTTAAATCGTAGCGTCTGCTTGTCTGCTTGTCGGCATGGATCGATTTTTAACCCTTATCCCGTGATACAATCGAGCTGAACTTTTGCAGGCAGAGTCGTGGCGACGATAAAAATGATTTAACATTTTCGTTAATTTTTTTTTTATAATTATAGTATAATTTTGGAAATTTTAACGATTTATATATTGCATAATTTTCGATCCCTACTTATGTGTATTTAATTATATTTCTATATAATTTCTAATGCATACTTGAATTAATCATTTGAATTCATGTTGAGCCTTTAAAACATCGGAAACGAATTATATAAGCAAACTTTTCTCTTAAAAATAATATATGTGTGAAAAAATGCCGCATCACATCGATCTTTTCCATTTTCATCCCTATAAACACAAAACCATAGACACAATGTGTAGCCACTGCGTACCCCTAGGTTGTCGCCACACTCTATTCACTATTCTCACACCCTAACACACCAACAACACAGCAGGGATAATATTTTTGTCAACTCATGCATAAAATTCGTATCAAGGCAGCTGGTGTGAAATTGATGTTTGGATTGGATAGAATTATAATGAATATGAAATTGTATTTCCTCCATACACAGCGTGGCGGTTTATTAATCACTTTCTGGATTAAGTATATGGGTATTGAATAATCTTTATGAAATGCCATTTGAGAGAAAACTCTAGGGCTCTCCTATGAATATCAAAAGGCCATTAATATTTGTTAAATAATTTATAGTCACTGGATTTATTCTCGTTTTATTTTATTTATTTGTATTTTAGTTATCAAATTATTAGGAACGTATATCTGTAATTAATATAAAATTTATATCTATAATTATTACATAGGACTTTTTGTTTGTTGATATTATGTTTGGTGATATTAAATAAACAAAGCAATGAGTAGCTTGTTGGTCCTGTGGTTAGGACTCTCGCCTCGTGATCCAAAGGTCGCGGGTTCGAACCTCACTCCAGACCAGCAAGTTAGTCCTATTTTCATAGCATAGCAAGCAAACCATAGCAAGCGTTTAGCTTAGTTTGAAAATAGTAAGAATATTGATGTGACACGATTCCGTGTTCGCATCTCTATTTTAAAAAAAAATATATATATATATTTTATTTCTTATTTATAAACCATCCATTATTATGTTTTAATATTAAATGTATCATCTTACACTTTTTTGCTGTAATTGCTACGCAACTGGCCCTAGGCCACCTGTAATTTCTGAGTTTCAGTGTAATTTTACAGCAGTGTAAAAGTTATTTCTTATCGTAAGGACTGAAATTAAAATAAGTAAACACGTTTATTTGTGATCGCGCATATATGTACATGACTGTAATTATGCACAGAGAACATGCCATTTTACATTCATATGAGAGAGACGAGATAGAGGGAGAAGAGAGAGAGAGAGAGAGAGAGAAGAGAGAGGCGAGAGGACGCAGAGCAGAGAGAGAGGAGAGGGATGAGGAGAGAAAGGATACCCTAAGACCGCCATGAAATCCCACAACATCCCAATATATATTTATATATATAGATATATATATATATTATAGGTTTATTTAAGGTTTCGCGGTAGAGATTAATAAAAGATGACGATGTACTTTCTGGGGGAACCCGCGTCAAACAGTCCTGTAACGTCAAACAGGTAACACTGCTCATTCTCAAGGGCCTCTTATTTTGATTCCTGCCCAAAACTGGACGAGTAAACCCGACTGTTCGGGGCAAGAGCCAGAACAAAAGTGAATTAAAATACTTATTGGTGCTAAACATTATTGATTTTTATTTATTTGTTTAATAGCCGACTTTGGGAATGAGTAATTACTTTGCTAATTGGTTTTTTTATTATTGTTGAATTTTGTGGGTTAATTTTAAAAGTTGGGTTTTTTTCATGAATTGAATGAAAAAAAAAGTTTTTACTTTAATGATAGTAAAGAATCCTTATACGAATTAATACAATCTAGTACATATAAAATAAAACAGTAAAGTCGAAAATGGACTTATAATATAACATAACACAAGTCAATATGTTCGATTCTGATAACTCATGCTTTTTTATTCATGTATATCATTAACTTATATCTGTTATATTTCCGAATAAATAAATAAAATTACCATATATATTTTTAGCAGAGAAATAAATTTCCGCCCTGTTAAAACGTTGAATTTGTTATCACTTTTATATTCCTTTTTCCTTTATTATCCAAAGGTTAAGCGAACCCACACAGATGCGAGAATCTCCCACACACGCGACTATAAATACGTAACATTACTTTACTAATACGAACTCAAGCCGCGTGCACGTGACTTTTCCAAAATGGAAGAGCACTTTGATTAGAAAAGCAAGAGAAGGTATACTAGCCGCAACAGAACTCTGTTCTGAATTCAAACTGTCTCATTTCCAAGGTACATAGTAGCTTACTTACTCTTCGGCGATCGGTTTTTAAACCATAGCTTTACTCGTATATAAAAAAATATTCAACTATTATCAATGACTACGCAAATGTACTGTATTGAAAATTTCAATATCACAGATATGTAATGAGACATCCATAAAAATTTCAAAGATCTTACAGTTTGTAATGCAGACAGAAATTGCTAGACATCAGATCTTTTATCAATTCATAAATAATTAATTCTTGTAACTTGGATTCCCCGGAACTCTTATCATCCATATCTTTTCACATACCGGCCGTTCACAAACATTCTTTCACTGCAATAAAAGCAACACTTCTCACCAATAATACTCCACGATCAACAGACTTTCCACCCTAGGTAACGAGTATGCACAAATTGCAGATATTCTCAGCGTTAACTTAAGTCGTTAACGATATCTCCTTAATGAACATTTTAGCGTTAATTTATTTGATCAAACTTTGTTAATACATGTCTTTGTTCATACTGGTATACACTTTATAATTGTCTTTACTTCATTTGGGATATATGTACTAAGCAAAAATATATATATATTTTTTAAACATTCTGTCACAGAGTATCAAATTTTAAAGAGATGAACAAAACCCCATTTTTATGAAAGGGGATAGGATCAGAGCAGAATAATGTCCCCATTGCGTCTATTTAAGGCACATTTTACATACGCATTATTCTAGCATAATCAAAACCCCTAACAAACAACAAAAACAATATAACAATTATTATAAATGATACTGTTTTATGTAAGTGTATTTACTTATATGATATATTTACTTATATGATATGTATTTACTGATATGTTTAAAAAAATTATTTTATTGTAATAGGTGTGAAGTAGAAATAAAATAAAATAAATTAATTTTTCTTTTTCGTCTACCTGTTTAAATTTTTCTTTTTAGTTTACACAAATCTATTTATGTACTTGAATCTTTTTAACTGCGTATCCGTCTTACGTGATTTTCTTTATTTTATATTTTGTAATAGCCCATAGGGGCGTTCAATAATAATGCTGGAAATCATGGTTTGCCTAGTCTGCTGGAAATATTTTTCTGACTGCAGTAAACAAAATGATGAAAAAAAGAGAATAAAAATGGACATTAAACATAATCTATGAAAGAAGAGGTGTAGTACGTGAAACATATTAATATATTAGCTGATGTCGCAAGCACCGAATTTTGGAAAACTAATAATTATTCGCTGTGGAATTACCGCTCGCTTGGCCATACTGGCCTGCAGCTCGCGGCTGCCTTCGCTTCTGTGCCGCTGTCAAGCATGCTAAAAACAACTAATGCCCGTTAGTCCCGTGCGCGGTCCTATTTATATTGATTAATGCTGGTATTGAGTCTTCCAGGCGTTCCTAGTGTTTACGAGAACTTTCTCGTGGCTTCCAGGCTTTTATAGATGTTTATCGATGCTTCCCAAAAGCCGTAGGTTACGCTAGGCCATTCTGGAATCTTCTATAGAGTTGTGATCATTTCAGGCAATTGTCACTTGACAAGAGCGCGTGATTCTGTTTGGTATCGTTACACGATAGTTAAGTGAATATTAAACCCACTTACCACCAATAGAAAATTGTCTTCCAAAGTAAGGCTAATGGTGCATAATAATTTCAACATCAATACCTATAAAACTCAATGTTTGTTTGTCTGTCTTTTCTCTTTCAAATCTTTACCGTTTGACCGATCTGACTCAAATTTCGTTTACTTGTTCTTTAGGACCCGGCGAGTGACATAGGTGACATTTTTCTGACTGGACTGGAAGCCCTAGAACTGGAAACCGTATATCAAAGAATAACATATAATGTAATGGTGCAAATATTTAAAATTAAACATGGATTAGTACCCAAATACTTTGATGACAGGATGAAGCTGAATTAGGATTTTCATTCCTACAATACAAGAGGAAGCGACAACATAAGACTGCCGAAGAAGAAGAATAACACCCTACAAAACTGTATGATATATAAAGGTATAAAAATCTTCGATAGCCTGCCAAAGGAAATTCAAAACATGGAGAATATAAGGAGGTTTAAACAATTTTATTATAAAAACTTTTGAATGATTAGATGGAATGCAATATATCTAAGTGAAATCATTATGTATGGAACTAAATAATTATAATAAATAATAAAATAAAATAATGTTATTTTATAATAATTAATATTTTCTACAAGTATTATTGAAAAACCGCGTCTCGATCGGCAATTTGATTCAGTTCGGCAGAAGTGTATTAACGTTTCCAACACGAAGGTTCGATGTGGCAATAAAACTAGGAGTGGTCTGTTAAAATGGTAAAACATAGAGGAAAACCAGTGTGTTTCGGCGGTCGTGTACCTACCTACGTACTTACTTAAGATACAGCCTTCTTTTGTTGGGGTTAAGCCTCGGGCAGGTGTATAACCAGATAGATATACTTTTCGGAAAAGTATATAAAATTAAAGAATATTGGCTTTTTATGTTTTCCCCTATGTTTATTAACGCTACCTTGGAATATCTATTATTATATATTATCTACTTTTCATCTCCCCTTTTGTAAGACCAACTCAAAACAATACTCCTTTATGTTCAGATCCACAAATTCATTTAACACAAACTATCACCTCATTGAGATTTTCAACTCAACAATAAGAAACATAAAATAAACAATATCTATACAACCGCACCCAAACTAATTCATACAATTTATCTTCCCTTCTACTCCCATCCCACATACCCCTCCACCCTTTTCACTCGCTATTAAAATAATTAAATAAATATATTTTATTTAGTCACACCTGTTCTAATAAATTACCATATTTTAATAAACTATGTTCTAATAAATAAAACTACGTTCTAACAAATTACTATATTCAGTGTAAAATTTGCATAATTTGAAAATCCATTATTTTATATTTATTAATTGCTGTTAATTTTCCCAAAAATAAATAAATTATTTAGGAAAGCAGTCGATTATGCATTAATCAAAGGGTCTTGTCTTATTTATTTTACTTTATATTTTATAGAGCATTAGAAATTTGAAGGCAAAGTCATTAATAGAAAATCTAAAGAAGCTTTTTGGTGCAGTGGTCATGAGGCTCGCCTAGTGATGTGGTGGTCGGTGGTTCGAGCCCCATTCCAGGACTCCAGCAAATTAGTCCTATTTTAAGCAAGTGTTTAGCTTATTATGAGAATAATAAGAATATTTATAATATGACACGCATTCCGTGTTTGCGTCTCTATTTAAAAAATAAAAATATGAATTTCAATGTCTGTCCCGTAAGTCCTACCTACGGCTAAAAAACGAACATACACCGCTGGAAAGAGACTCGAACCTCAAATGCGCGGATGGCAGCGCAGCGACTAAACGACATAACTACCATCGCTTCTCCGTGGCCCGTTAAAATGATACCTGAAAAAAAATACCTGAACATATTAATGTAATGATCCACTCCAATCAATGTAATCACAACAAATATTGTAACAATTAAAATTGTCTGTTTTTGTCTGGTAAGAGCAGCTTTGGGTGTCATAATTGACAGCAATCTAAAATGGAAAGAGCAAATATATTCCACAGTCACTAGTTTGAGAAAACTCATATACCTATTCATAAGGCTACGAAATATCTTATCAATAAACACGCTGAAGGTGGTATACTTTGCGTTTGCCCAGTCCATACTACAGTATGGTATTGGGTGGGGTGGGATGTTTTAGTAATAGACCGAGATTTAGCTGGAAATATTTTGATATCTAAATGTAATACTAGCACAGCCCAACACCATTTCTCCTATCAAGGAATATCATTCTATAATGCTCTTCCTGAGCTGAAAAAAATTATGGAAAATTCAAATCTAAATTGAAAAATCTTCTACAAAAAACAATCTCAATAACGCAATGAAAAAAAATCTTACCAAACACAAACAATATATACTTACTTTTAAATTTTATTATTATACCTTCTTAATTTTTAATTTTTACAACTTAATATAACGTTTCCTTATTTACTTAATCTTACTTACTTAATCTAATATCTTACATTTTTGTATTCTTGTACTGTTTATATCTTACTTACCCAATTTCTTTGTCTATATCTTACTTATTTAATCTAATGTCTTACACTAACGATTACATTAACAATAGATATATACATATATGACAATGCCCCCCCACTTTTAAACACGAGAATAAATTCTCATTTAAAAGTGGGTAAGCGTGTAATATAAATGTGTATTAATAATATAATAAATTAATAATATAATAAAATAATATAATAAATAAAATAAAATAAAAAAATTCTACGTTTTAATTTCGCGTTTGTAATTTTTTGTATCCCTAACGCATACAGTCAGCAATGTCGGTCCTTCAAATGAGTTCCACTATTGATTTCCAATTCTCTTTGTTGCTCGTGATCTCGCGCCCTACCCCCAAGGATTATACTTACAGTTGGCCTTAGCCCTTTGTCCGCCAGAACATCCTCAATCAGTTGAATATCCACCGCAGGCTACCGAAGAAACCCACCCTCCACCCTCGGGGCCCCTCCCCCCGCAGCGCCACCTTGCGCCGTGACGTGAAATGATAACGTTCATACAAGAATTGGGCGGACTCTCAATGAGCTACTGGTAACACTTTGTGTATATGCTTGTCCCCTTTTATTCGAGACAAGTATAAGATAAGCCAGATCTACGCCGATCAAGCAGCCCGACTCGCTTCAAAACATTCGTCAAAAGGCCCCAACCTACAAACTCGCCGCTTTTCATAACAGCAACTAAAGAAATACACGCTTTTACTATAGCTCAAAACGAGTCGAACACGATGCTTCTAGTTCAGAGGTTCACTCAACAGTAGGCTCGTATCATTTGGCCCGTGGTCGGCAAGTCGATGTTATTAAAGCGTGCCTCTTTACTTCGAAACTGGAAAAACTGGACGGAAAATAGGTTGTTGTTCTGGCTATGGGTCAGCGTTATGTGCAAACTGTCGGTACAGGACCGAAGTGGAGTACTTTAATTTATTGAATTATATTAAACTTTTTTAATAATTATATTTATCTCACGTATTTGATAAGAGAAATTTACCTTATATTGAAAAGGTTGCGCTCACTCGTCATCACGTGTGGTATTTTAAGTTTCAATTAATTGTATCTAAGTGGTTAGAAATTATTAGCATTCAAAGGTAATGGATGGACGCCGACTAATGTTCAGGATTCTATAATATTCATATTGGCTTTACAGATAGGAATTTATATTTGGACAGTGATAAAGAATGACAGAGAGACATAGTCCTTACTTGAGATAGGTTGAATTTATTGATGAACGGTTTGCAATATGAGCAGATTTGTGGATGTTACGACGTGACTAGTGTTATCGTCTCTAAATGTGGCTCTCCTTGCTACAGTTATTTGTCAAATTCAGTAGGCTTAATGAAATCTTATTCTTCTTCTTCATCAGCCTTCGTCTCTCCACTGCTGGATACAGGCCTCTTCCTTCCCTTTCCATCCTTCCTTGTTATTTGCTTATTGTAGCCATTTCTTTCCCCCCACAGCGGCTATATCATCGGCCCATCTCTTTTGAGGTCTTCCGATGCCTCTTTTATTCTCCCAATAAAAAGAGGAGAATAAAATAAACTAATATTTAATATACTCCATAAATTGTGGAGAGCTTTTATGCATAAGTTAATGTCATAAGTAAGCATATTGCTTATTTATAACATTTAAAAAACATCGAAATCTTTAGTCAACGGGGAGCTCACTAAAGATGCTACGCAGAAATGTGCCATTTTTTTACTGTAGTCATGACTGTAGATCGATAATTATTTTAAAAACAGTGTGCTAATTTACTTTCATTACGTAAGGTTATTTTCAATTCTGGTTGGTGTTATTGACATGTGCGGAATACGCTAAATAGATATATGGGAAAATCTGTGGTGTCATAGAAATAGTTTTTAGTTCATGATTTGTGGAATGGTAATTGAATTATAGAAGTGACAGTAAACTGAATCAATTCGAGTGGTGCATAATAGTCCCGGCAATGAATCTTAATGCACTGAATGTGGTGAATGAGAGAAATACATCAACGATACGAATAGGATTAAGAAAGGGGCGTATGTGGTTTATTGTATTGAATAATAAAAATAAGAAATTTATATTTGTGATATAAGAATGATAGTAATATAGAGGTAACTACTAGAGTTTTATCATCCAGAATTTAAAATTTAAATACGTAATAGCTAACTTAACAAGTAACGCAAAACTCGGCTCCCAGGCACCAAACTTTCGAAATAGGTAGGCCTCGAAATGTTATTACCAATTACGACCCTGTGTTGGCCCTATCACACAGCGGACCAAGTGCTAGGCTTTAGTTACGTCTGTATAACACATCCCTTACACCAGCATCAGAAGGTTAGCGAACACCGTCCACCCCACACTTTCTTTTGTTTGGACCAGATCGATCGGCGGTGTCGGTTAACTTATAAAGTATCTTATCATCTTGGATAAGATAAAATGAATTGCTTTAAAAATTGCCCACATCCGAAAGATGCAAAAGTATTTTTATTTTCTGTTATAATACAATAGCGATCAATACTCAGCGTTGATCGTAAATTCATATTTATAATATAACGTAATTTTTAATTTAATTTTATTTATTTTTTATAGATATCAAATTTTCTTTTGTTGGGCTTCTACATTATTGACATTGAAATGCATCCCTTATTATATAGCCATATAAACAATCAATTACAAAAAAAACATAGGTACTTACATTAGGAAAATAATAAGATAATAATAAAAATAGAAAAAATTGCAAACGGAATGGGCCTAGACTAGTTGACTCATGCAGAACCAGCGCAAGACAGGGGAACATGGAAACACCTTGTCAAGTCTTTGGGCCCCCGACCCTAACAGGACAAGGGGAAGAAGATGATGATGATGAATAATAAAAATAAAATAAAAAATATAAAATACAAAACGACCGAGTTTATTTCATTGTCTCTGCAAAGCATTAATAATTAACTTCGCACTTGTTTTTTTATTATTGACCATTGAAAACTATGTTGCAATATATATTACAATAAATAAACTATATATTGCAATACAAACTCAAAACTATATAAAATTTTCTAGAGAGCCTGTCTGCACTTCAATACTCACATCAAGGAACTCGACTTATTCAAAGCAATTAGTGCAATAAAATCAAGTACCAATACATAGACCATAATTACCCTTAACATTTTTAATCATTTTCACACAGCTCTTAATCCCATCTCCATTCAATTTTTCTCCTCTTCTTTCTTTGCCCTCCCTGAATTTATTTACCCGGTACTGTTAAGCTTATTGTATTTATATATTATTGCAACATTAGTTAAATAAATTGCATTGCGCACAGTCTAAATAATAATTCACCACCTAACTAACTATCTAGGGCGGTTCTCCGATATTGGGTCTACCTGTTCGTGGCAAATCTTTCGTGGACAGCTTCTAATAATCTTGTATTCAACATTCGTCACATAACCAAACCTGCTCAATGACCCATTCTTTATTATACCGAATATGCTTTAATCAGCATTACACACATTAAAAATAATAACGAGCAAAATTTGCTCGTGGTGGGATGATTATATTTTTATCGGGATCCCAAAACGCAACTATACATTTTGAACCAGGTGGCATTCAAAAAAACAGCTGTAGTGTGACCATGAGAGGGCAGGAGTTCTATGTTTTATGCAGGGTCCTAAATAAATAGTAGGTAATTATGTAATAATTGAAAATTGTATTATATGGCATTCAATATAAAACATTTAACAAAGGTAAGGGATATAGTTGCTTTGCTTTATGTAGAGTCCTAAAGAGTAACTATGCAAAATTTCACCAAAATGGTCCTTCTAATGTTACTGTAGGATTTCACTGTTTCAGCGTTCATCAGTAAGTCTCACCTAAATAGCGTGTAGTAGCTTAGAATTTCTAGTTGTCTATGGTATGTTGGTATCACTAAATCTATTTATCTCTCGAGGGAATTCCAAGCTCTTATTTTTTCCATTCACTACGTACTTATTTTCCAATGAAATTATAATGAAAATAAAAATTTTATATGTATGTTATAAGAACTCTTGTCAGAAGGATAATCATTAATGAAGATAAATAGAGGTATTACAGAGACGAATCTATTTATATAGGAAACATAGAAATCTTAATAGGGTGAACACAGGGCTTGTAACCTGCATTATCTGTCTTAAATGATCACTTTACATAGTTAAATGCTCGCCAATTTTACCTGGTAATCAAACCTCTATATTTTTAATGTGGAATATTATGCAATATTATATATTCCTCCATCCCTCCTTCCATCGTAGTTAATCACAGAACAATTCTTCAGTTAAAAATGACACACTCAGTACCGTGGTGACTACTTACTTACTTACTTACTTACCATCACGCCGTTTCCCCGAGGGGGTAGGCAGAGAGGATAGAGCGCCATACTCTTCTGTCCTGACATACAACTTTCGCTTCGCCTACATTCATACATCTTCGCATGCAAGCTCGACGGTTGTTCAGACTTCTAACAGGACCATCTTCCAGTATCTGGTTAATCTGGTCATGCCACGTCTTCCGTGGTCGCCCTCTTTTTCAGGCGCCGTCAACACTTGCATCATATATCTTTCTTACCATTCTTTCCTCATTCATTCGCTCAACATGCCCAAACCACCTGAGCGACCCTATTTTTATTCTCTGTATTATGCTACGATCAGCTTTACATTCATTCCTAATATCTTCATTCTTTACTCTATCATACATGGATTTATCACACATACGTCTAAGGGACCTCATCTCCACTGCATTCAATCTACTTTCGTTCCTCTTCTGCCAGCTCCAGGCTTCACTTCCATACATTAGTGTCGATATATCAAACTTATATTTTTAAAGCTTTAGCGATTGGAACGCTGTTGAGGAGCCCGCTCCTGAACTGAAAAATGAATGTCGAGCACCAGAATATTATATCATAGTTATATGCTGGATTCAACTATGGATCAGTGATCTTTTAACGCGAAAGCTTTCGAATGAATCGGCCGTGTTTTTTTTCTGTACAGAAAAACATAATTGCATTTCATTTTAACTGCGAAGGATATGGAGAACGTATATATATTTTCAACTAACAAAAATATAACAATAAACTAGTACATTCACTCACCTTTGCCCAGTCTACATATACTTGGCAACAAGTACAAATATATCATTTAAAAGTTTATCTGTTAATTTAGAGATATTGACGGATAGATAAAGGTAACAAAGGTTTATTATTATTATTTTAATTTTACGCTTAACAGGCCAAGAGGCCCAATTACAGAAGCAAAACACATCACAAAACACCCAGGTTTGAGTAAATCACATGGTTTAATAGTGACCTCTCCAAAAATCGACCTCGGAACCCTCAATGTGAGAAGCCTGTCATGCCCACTTGGCTACGAGGGCCGCCCTCATATTTAATTGGAAATTTTATAAAGTCTTATTGTCAAAGTATAAATTTTGTTTAGTTACATATATTTAAGTTTAGAAATGCACTGTATAATACAAATTACATTCATATGCTCATATATGCATCATATATTTCTTTAGCTTCCTTTTAAAAGTGTTAATTTTGTTTCTCCCTAATGTCCCCTGATAGTTTACTGTACAACTTCATACCTAACTGACTTATCATGATGCGTTTTGATGGTGAATTTTGCAATTGTGCTTTCTTTCTTAAAAATAATCTAATTACCTACATATTTTCTTGTTTGTAGTGGTTATGTTCACGTTTATTTTTTAAAATTTTTATATAAATTCAAAAGTGATATATTTTTTAACAATTTCAGGGATGTAGAAATAGAAGTGCATTAAAATTAATTCATTGTCTGAATGTTATTATTTGAAAAAATCTTTGTATCTCACATTGATTTAATTTTATTACGATTCTCAGTGCTTTATTTTGGTGCATGGTTATTTTTTTTAATTCATTTTCGTTAGCCAGAAATATAATACTGCTACAGTTGTTTATATAAGGGGGGATATATTTTTGCGAGGTTCTGTTTTAATCAATTCTTTGCGCCTTTTTTAGTACATATTTTGTGTTCAAAGAAAAGCTTAGTTTATGATCTATGATTACTCCCAATTACATATCGGTTGTTTCTGTAATTGCTAAATCAACAATATTTGTTTTTGGTGCATCTGCTATGCTCTTTTTTCCAATACACATTATTTTTGTTTTTGTTGATATTTAACTCAAATTTTTTTATTACATTTTTTATTCAGGTCAAAATTAGTTTTTTATGATTTCTGTAACATTTTATCTCGATATACATCATCTGCAATGAATTGAATTATAGAAAAAAAATAGTATTTTTTCTGCATCATTAATGAAAATTATCAACATTGTGGGTCCTAGAACTGAGCCTTGTGGAACACCTAATGTTACTAAGATTGGGACAGATCAAGAGCTTTTTTAGTTTGCTATATATCCTTTAAGTAGTTTTTAATAATATTTCAATGCAATATTCCAATTTTTAAAAAATCTCGTAATACAATTTCTTCTATACTATCGAATGCGCTTTTGAAGTCCAATAATACGAAAATGACAAGCAATATATTTATAGATCATGAAATTGTGTGGATATTATACATTTTTATCGCAATTTAATGATCACGATGAATAATCTCAACAATGTAAAAATGCGTATTCCATAAATAATATAAAATAATTATATATTCTATTTATCAAAGATCTTAGTGAACAAAATGTTATTTTTGGTTAATGGCAATATTTCGATAACTTATTTAGAATTGAGAATTCTGGGAGTGCGGGTCTAAATACCGGCGGGTCAATTAATTTTTTTTTAGTCAAGCCACCGTATTCTGCGATACCTTTAACGACGAGTTAAATATATAACACCCAGCTCTTTCACTTCTAGCAACACATCTCTCGTCTTAGAAACATCTCAATACCCGTGCCGCGAATATTCCCTTCCATTCATGGGATCTCATAAATTTTAAAAACAATAAATTCCCTACCCTGTTCGCGATGGGTATCTCTCCAAAGACTCCTCTGTTTCGCATCCACAATCTATTATTTATTCTCCTCTCATTGTTATGCTCTCTGGCTTATGTTTTTCCTGCGGGGAAAATACACAACACAATAGCTCAGGGGTTCCGCTAGTTTTTCCTTGCCGCTACCCCTTTCTGAATTCGTCCCGACCGTTTGTTTATTGAGGCAACACCAAAAAATATTGTTTACGTAAATTTAGCCGCTGCATAATGAAATTTAACTCATTATCACTTTTTCTTAAGTATAATATCATTTACGCCGTATTAAATCTATGCGCAAAAGCATCTTAACTGAAGCAAAACAATTATTAATAAACCCTATGTTTTTTGTAATAGTATCTATGCACATCTTCTAAGAAAGGAAATCAATTAAAAAATTAATAATTAGTGATTCAAAGCTCACATGTTAAATGTCCAAAGGAGATTGAATATAAGTTGTGCTCCACAATTTTCAAGGCTGTTCAACACATGGTCCCTCAATATATTTCATTTGCTGCAAATAATAGGCAAGTAACTAAGTAGTGAGTAGTAAGTAAGTAGGTAAGTATTTGTGAACTTTGATATCTGTGGGATATGTAACGTTCTTCTCCGATTGTATATTTGAAGGCATATGTCATTGTTACAAGAGAGTGAACCAATATAATTGTAATTATTTGTTTGATGTCTCTGTCTCTGTGTATTCTCAATTATAATAGTGAATTGCTTTAAAATATCTTAATATCTACATAATATACATATAATATCCTTTATTTTTTATTCTATTCTATCATTTTTCTTTAGTTATTTCATACATATTATCAAGTAAGTGCAGAGTATAAGTAATAGTTATATTTAAGTTATAGTTATAGCTATATACATCTAGTTTTACATCATTTCTTAAAAATCATATATAATCACAATAAATAAATAAAATCTTGTTATTATTCTTTTTTAAATCAATCGGTGAGATATTCTTAATCAATTAAATCGTTAAACATTACAGTATAGATGTAAATAACTTTCGTGTACCAATCTATAATTCATTCATCATCATTCATGTGAAGTCTTCTGTCATTTTTCATGTTCATGCATGTACCAGTCTGAGATATTTTGTTAATATAAATAATATTTATATAATTTGTATAGCACCGTTTTCGTGAGAATTCACCTCTAAGGCACTTTTACACATTAAAATCATTTTACAAAACAACTCACTGGCTAAAAAATTAATTTACCATTACTTATATATTAGATGACATGCAAAAAATGGAATAAATAGTGAAAACTATAGTTGAAAGGGCTAGGAATAATTAGGTGTTTTTGGAGTGGAAAATATTAGCTGCTATTGCAATGGTCTGGTTCTATAGGTTTTTGTATGATTGTCTAAGTACGTATGTAGTGGTCTTTTTTACTGTAGTAACATATAAGCTTTCTGTGACGTATTATATAAATGAATGGTTGTTTTGCCATATTACTTAGTCCTTGTACCGACGATTATGGGTTCAATCCCGAAGATGTCTACGTGTTTTTCTGGGCGTGTTTGCCTGGGTCTTTGCTTACTTACTACTTGCTTACTATCACACCGTTTCCCCGTGGGGGTTAGCAGAGAGGATAGAGCACCACACTCTTCTGTCCTGACATACAACTCTTGCCTCATCCACATTCATACGTGTTTGCATGCAAGTTCAACAGTTGTTGAGGCTCTTAACATTTTCTTCTGGGTTTTTGCGATGTGCTTTATTAGATTATTTGAGCGTTGCGATCGGTTTTATTAAGTGTAAAAAAAAACTTGATTACTGAGAAAACATGTATTACTTAGAATAGTATATAAAAAAAAAGTAACCCATAAAAACCAAATTTTTATTATACTCCCTTTCTTTGTAAAATATAACAACAATTAAAGACGAATTAAAACATATAATATAACACTAAACGAACAGTAATTTAATATATTTCTATAATGTCAGATGTTTTGAGCTTTGATAAGATACTTCATGCTTTGAAGATTAAATTCTAAAAACATTTGTCAGTCAATTTAGATTTTCGACTATTACGAATACCGACGGAGTAATTCAAATTTAGAAAATATTCCGCGACGTTATCGGGCCGCTATGCTAGTAATCAAACTTTTCTAATGATTTCAATTTGAAAAAAACAATAAAATTTCTAAAAACCGAAATTATACTATAATTATTAAAAAATTTTAACGAAAATTTGATAGATCTTCTTGATCGTCACCACGAGTCTACTTGCCAAGTTTCAACTCAATTGAATCACGGGAAAAGGGTTAAAAATTGATCCAAAGTTTTTTCACCCGGCAAGCCGGCAAGCAAGCAGACGCCACGAGTTAAAAGAAAGGAAATAATAATGAAATATTTGTGCATAAAATTCAAAATGCACAGCGAGAAAATAAAAAGGCGTGTGAATAGTTAATCACTTAACACAGTTATCTGTAATTGATAAAACTTTTTGGTCCATAACAGAGAAAACAGAAAGAAAAAAAAAACATTTTTAACCTTTGATTTTTAACTTGTCGAGGAGGCTGCGCAGTTTACGAATCAACAAAATATACGGAGGTAAACAGGGGAATGTAACAAAATGGAACGGCTTTTCTCAATATCGGAAGCCTATATATGTCGAATAAAATAATTTGTGTGAGGCGGTATTGTTTATTGAATAGTGAAAAATCTGTGGCGCTCCCCCTGCGCCTTTTTTATTTATCGTTTTCCGTTGGAATCGAAAGGGAAACACCTTCTTTATGCGTCCTATTCTTATGAAAAAATACATTTTTTAAATATGAGATATACTGAAATGGATGTGTTGGAATGTGATATATTATTTCACTCGTTCGTTCATAGCGTCTCGTCAATTTCTATGCATGGATAAAAAACGAAGATAAAATTGTCTTTCGCCTAATAATATAGACGAATTCCTTTGCATTTAAAAAAAAAAAAGTATCAGAAAACTATGTGACCAATGACAATATTAGTTCAATTTTTGTTTTGGAAAGCGTCAATGAGTCGTTGGAATTCAAGGCTCAATTACACACGAATGTTAATTTAGTCCATAAAATATTATTATTATTGATAATGGGCAGGCAGCTTAAGCTGATAGGCCCGTATCACTGTCTCTCATTTGAATATCCAGCCTATTCTTAAACTGATTGACACTGGCTGCAGACACAACGCCCTCAGGCAAACTGTTCCACATTAGCAATGTATTTTTTAAAACCAAATTAATTAATTAATTAATTAGAAAGACATAAAAAAAAATCAAATCCATGAAAAAATATTTGACTGCTACCGGGATTCGAATCACGGATCTCCTCCTATCGCGCGATATCCAATTACGCTATTGCGGCCTCTTAGATTTCCGTGAATATATCGACCTTATCTGTATGTCTAATTTATTAATTGATTAACATATATAATCCAAGCAATCTAATTTTTCTGGTACGGTAGGCACAAATTACTTTGTGTAACTGCCGCTAGGATAACGCGCCTGCCCCGGATAGGAAGAGGTCCGTGGTTCGAATCCTGGTAGCAGCCAAATATTTTTTCGTGGATTTGATTTTTCTGTATCTTTCTAATTGATTAATTAATTTGGTTTTAAATTTCACAAAAATTTGTTCTGAAAAAATTGCAACTTCACAATAAGAATGTGTTCTTGAATATATTTTTTAAAAACCTTTACTATCATTGCTATTATTTTAAACCTTTACTATTACTTTATAATTACTAGCACATAGCAATGCCATCGGACCCGAGTCTGAGTACTCTACTTTTATGATTTCTGAATTCTTCTTACTCTGGTGTTTTTTATTCAATGACCATGTCGATATTAGCGTGATGTAAAAATAATCTTGTGGTAAAATACCTTGACAAATATTATTTATTGCTACAGCAGTTACTACGTTTTATTTTAAATTACACTAAATTGATTATTTTAATTTATGCTGAATTGAATTTTGTAGTTTCAAAACTATAGTAGTGATAAATCTTAACTCAGCGTATGTGCATTACAAAGCTCAATTTAGTGTAAATGAAAACATAATATTACACTAATAAAAAAAATCTTTATATACCTTAGTTATAATTGTATAAGTAAATTTTAGAATTCCATGACAAACATTTTTGACACAATTTGTTCTTCTTCTTTACTGGTCCTACTTCAAGAAGGGATCGTGATCTTACTGGAAGTGCTCATAAGTATATAGTCATAATTATAATTATCCTTACAAAAATATAATTGTAATATTTTAAACATCATTTTATTTTCACAAATAATATTAATATTTTTGATTTGTCGTTTCAACGAGTTTAGTATTTTTTAATCAGAAAAACGTGTTTAATTATTGTTAATTAAATTCTAAACAGTCCACAAGGAAAGGAACAATTTGTTATAATTGTTACGTTTGTTGGGCATGAAAAAGCCAGATTTCTACTGTATTATATTATTGACTATTGTATTATTTGGTGCAACATGTCTTGTCCAACAAATTTCCTGTCACGATGATCGGATTTGGCTTGTAGAAGTCTGATTGGCAAGTGATTTCACGCCGAGCGATTTGTCAGGGTACAACAATCAATTTCGAAGGTGTGTTAAGCCCAGGTCTAGAATGGACTCGTTGAAGGAGCATGAAATGAGATTAGCAACAACCCACGGAATATCTCGGTTATAATTTGATAAAAGATTTCTCAATTCATCCCGTATTTTTTTCCCTCCGTGTAAAATCGCTGCTCCTTTTTACTAGATATCTTCGTTTCGCCCGATTATACGAACGATTTTTCGGGTGCGAGTGGGATGGGTACGCTTTTGGAGAAGCAACCAAATGTCAAACTGAAGCCTTCACAATTGCTTGAATGAAAATCTCTGCCGTTTGGTGTGACACATATTAAATAAAAAATGTAAGAGTCGGGGTGTCTCCGAGCCTATTGAAGAAATAATCAACTTATACAGGCTTAGAACTACGTTATAGGGCTAATCCAGAGGGCGAATGGGTCCGTGCTACATAGTTGGCCTTATTGTTGCCATGACACCTTCGGCTTTAAGAAAGTGGGCCGTCCAGTGTACCACTTCGGTTTGCGTTCAGGAATTTTTCGCACATTCTTCATACCTATATTTTTCTATTTCACTAAGTGTTTTATCTTTCCTTGTATATTTTTTACTAATTTGACTTCTCTGAAAGAAAAAATTATTTATTTGTTGGTTTTATTAATATTTTAATTAATTAATAATTTTAGAAACAAATTCTAAAATAAAAAAACATTGTTTTTGTGTTAGAATTTGTACATTTAATGAAATTTATAATTTATATTTTACTAGCGGCCCACCCCGGCTTCACACGGGTATTTAACAAAAGTTTCAAAAATTATAAATTTTAACACACACACATACACCCTTCTTTTTGCGTCGGAGGTTACTAAAAAAGAGTACATCATTTTGCTCTATTGTCAATAATTTCCGCAGCGTACGCGACATAAGGTTTTTTTTTGATATTTTTTTCACACGTTGGGTTACATTATCGAAGTTTTCATACGGATTTCTACCTTTTTTGAAAATATATTATAGCCTATGTTCATCAGGAATAATGTAGAATTCTAAATGTAAAATAATTTTTCACATCGGTCCAGTAGTTTCGGAGCCTATTCAATTCAAACACACAATCAAATCTTTCCTCTTTGTAATATTAGTATACATATACATCAATATTAATTATATTTTATTAATTATTCAGTATTAATAAAAAGCTAAATGTATTTTTGGAAATACTATTTCACATATAGTAGGTATATATTCCTCGGCTGTACAGTGATAAGAGATTGTGGTTTGGGTTCCAGGAGACTTAGATACTTTTATTATTAAGTTAATTTATTAATAAATTCGGAAAAAAATATCCTGTGCAGAAATGGTATGTTACATATGTCTCAGATTTACCTTTAATGATTTTTTTAATCAAGATTTAAAACATCTTAAAAAAATTTTTTTGTCTGAAATTGATTATTGCATTCAAAATTTGGTATCCTTTTTAAAAACATTAATTTATTCCCGTTACCGAAATGGCAAAAGTTGGCTGACAGGACGCGCCCCCGTGTCCCCCAGATGTCCCGGAGTAAGTTGTTTACGCAGGTAAGCACGAGGATCTACCGCAGGCCATTCTGGCCATTTCTTCCTATTCACAATTTTACGCTTATAATAATATTTTTATTTACGAGTGTTTCCCTTTTCTATGCGTGTCCGGGCCCGGACGGTGTCCACAATGGGCCCGGTCCGTATCACAGGCTGCGGACACACATTTCACTATACAAATACGCAGGTCCGGCGCTAGTCGTATTTTATTTTTAACATTTTTAGTACACTGTTTGGATCGTCATAGAGCTTTCACGAACCTTCCAGAACTTTGAAGAAATTTATCAAATGTACAGGAACTTCTAGACACACCGACACATTCCGCCTCTCAGTTTAGAACTTTCTGGAGCAGGTTTTTTCGGAACCTTCTAGACTCACCGACACATTCGGCGCGCTTATTTTGAAACAATCTGAAGCATTCGCGGCCTTCCCACAACAAAACAATGTGCTAGAAAGCACATTTTCGGCACCCACTCCCACCCACTTACAGCCACCCCCACCAAACTCGCATATTTTCGATGTGACACCAAGGGCTATCCACCACCATAACCATCGGAGGGTGTTTGTGGCTGGTTGTGGAGAAAACTTAGCGGATAGGCAAACACGGGTTTATTTTTATATCGGAAAGAAGTTTATTTTTAAATATAATCAATATATATATTTTAAATATAATCAATATATATATATCTATATATATATATATATCTATTATATATATTGATTATATTTTTAAAAAATAAACTTATTTGCGATGACCTGAAGACGTTTAAGGCATCGCATTAACTCCGCTACGTTTCTTTCCATACAATATGCGCTTATCAAACATACTACGTGGATGATCGGTCGATTAAATTGCTTTGCCGAATTGACGCGACGGAAGGAAATTGTGTGGCGCCGGCCTAAACAAAAAAATATTTTATTTTTAGTACTTGTAATGTATCTCACTCAAACTCAGCGTAGTATTGAAATAAGTAAGTTACGGAAATGTGTGGGTTATGTAGAAGAAACGAAGATCTTTCGAAGACTGCTAAAAAGTTTAACTGATTATGGATGATTTACAAATCATGTATAGATTTTTTTTAATTGGAGATGCGTTCACAGAATACGTCTCACATCAATATTCTTACTATTTTCAAACTAAGCTAAACGCTTGTGCTATGAAAATAGGACTAACTTACTGGTCTGGAGAGAGGTTCGAACCCGCGACAATTAATGAATTAATAAACATTTCAGTACTTACTTTAAGAAGCTTTAAATCTAAAGTGACCAGAATATGGCTGAATAACAAAGATCTTTATTCAGTCGTATTAATCGTCATCCAATTTATAATAATGATCTTATTTAAAGATTATGTGTTTGATCACTTCTTGTCAAAAAACTTCCCAATACAAGAATCCCAATTTCGATTGATTTGTTTCGTGTATAATTATTTATTACACTTCACAAATAAAAAGCATCGGAAAGGTGCGGCCCTGCGACTTGACGTCCCGCTCAAAAAGGCATTTGCTAGCTTTAAATGAAATGTTTCATTATTGTGTAAGGCTGGTGAAGACTCACTCTTGACAAATGTTTTGTTGTACCGTAGTCTAGAGTCGCCTTTGTAAGGAGTTATTTTAATCTTGAATTATAGTGCGTACGTCATATCACGGCCATTATTCATCTTCCAATAAATATGTTTAGGAATACGAGGAAATAAATTTGGTCTTTACACGAATAATTATTCAAAAATTAATTTAGTGATGGGATATCCAAGCCACCACACGCACCCAAAATGAAAAAAAAATATTTTTCAGTTATACGACTTACATGTTGTGTTCACGATGTTTTGTACAGTTGTATGTTGCACCGCTAAACAGTTGATATGTGTTAAAAAGGTATTTTTTTTTGTTTTTTTCTCAATATTAGTTTATGTAGGTATACACGTTTTCTTTTGAACCTTCAACGACCATAATCAAAACGTTACAGTGATATTCAATTATGTCCTTAAATCTCGGATAGGTTAGGTTAGGTTAGGTTAGGTATTTGGCCTTAAAGGTTACTTACTTATATACATACCATAATGCCGTTTCTCCGCAGAGGTAGGCAGAGCGGATAGAGCACCACCCTCTTCTGTCTCATCCACATTCATATATATTCGCATTCAAGCCCCACGATTGTTGAGACTCCTAACAGCACCATCCTCCAGTATCTGATTAATCTGGTCAAGCCACGTCTATCGCGGTCGTTCTCTCTTTCTGATGCCGTCAATGTGCTTTACATATATTATACAATGTGCAACAAAGTAACACTACAACAGGCCATAAGCTCAATTACAGTGGTGAAATACATCTCAAAACACCCAGGCTAGAGAAAATCACATATGTAGTTAGACATTTTGCGACTCCACCGGAAATCGAACCCAGAACCTCAAATATTAGAAACCAGTGTCATATCCACTGGACTACGAGGCTCGCCGGGTGCTGGGAATTTCGAGATAACGAGACAAGTACTAATTCATAATAGGTATATATATATTGTATACTTGTAATTACGTTTAATTAATTATTTTTAAATAAATATAATTATTTATTCACTACATGTCAAAAATTCTAAATATTTATTTTATTTATTTATTTCAACGGTTACAAAACATATTACCTTTAATTTGATGTTGCACAAAATACCTTATAATATAAAATGAGAAATTAAGAAAAAGTAAGTAAACGATAATAAATATAAAATAACATAATAATGACAAAAGTAAGTTTAATATTATAATGATAAAAAATATTAATTTCAGAGTAGATATACATTAATAAAAGTATTAAGAAGAGGCAATATATATTCAGTAGTATAAAAAAGTTAACAAATGTGAATTAATCATAATTTAAGAAATTATGAAGCAACAGAGTTAGAAACTTAAATGATGTAAAATACAGAGTAAATATAAAATAACATAATAAAGTATGCATAAAATAAAGTAAACAGAGTAAATTAAAAAAAAAGTAAAAAAGTAAAAATAAAAAAAAGTGTGAAAAAGTTAACCAACATGAATTAATTACAATCTATGAAATTATGGAGCAACAGAGTTAGATTTTGCCCGTTAAATAAATAAATACGTGCTATTAAGCCAATTTAGGTTTTCAAAAAGCGTCATAATTATTGCATACGCCATGCCGAGCAACATTGTTGTATCGGGAGCATAATGTGGAGTTTTTGCCATTTTTTTGTATGTGCCAGATTCACTGGAAGAGGTGGGCCACCGCTGAGTGCGGAAGAATGACGCGGGTCCAATAAATCACGTGACATGGATTTTCTAGTGTTGGCTGCCTATTGCTCTCGCCCCAATAGCCGCTCCCAAAACATCGTCTGTTTTGTCAGAGCGAACGCGGGTGGGCATATTCAAAAAAATCCCTTGCGAAGCGTCCAGAAATGCTGCACGTGGTGACTTTATTACGCGAAATGAAGACGGAATGGTGTCACATTGTGTGTAAGGCACAGCCTACCGTGGTGTCAAAAGGGTGTCTCTTTTGGACACGCGTTTTGTGCAGTTTTTGAAATGCGTTTTAACCCGGGGACGAAAGAAATGTGTGCGTACAGCGCTTACGAGTGATCAGATTTTTTCAATGCGCTCAGCGACAGGAGACCTTAATGCAACGAAACAAAATATAAAATTGGTAAAAATCGCCGACACTAATGTACGGAAGTGAAGCCTGCAGCTGGCAGAAGAGGAACGAAAGTAGATTGATTGCAGTGGAGATGAGGCCCTTAGACGTATGTGCGGTAAATCCATGTATGATAGAGTAAAGAATGAAGATATTAGGAATGAATGTAAAGCTGATCGCAGCATAATACATAGAATAAAAGTAGGGTCGCTCAGGTGGTTTGGGCATGAGCGAATGAATGAGGAAAGAATGGTAAGAAAGATATACGATGCATGTGTTGACGGCGCCAGAAAGAGAGGGCGACCACGGAAGACGTGGCATGACCAGATTAACCAGAACTTAGAAGCCTGAACAACCGTCGAGCTTGCATGCGAAGATGTATGAATGTAGACGAAGCGAAAGTTGTATGTCAGGACAGAAGAGTATGGCGCTCTATCCTCTCCGCCTACCCCCACCGGGAAACGGCGTGGTGGTAAGTTAGTTAGTTAGTTCGGTCTGGTTAATAGTATTTTATAAGGGTAGCTAGGTAGTTTGGTCATGTCAAACGAATGAATGAACAGAGAATAATAAGAAATATATATGATAAGTGTTGCTAGTACAGATAAAACTGGTCAGTATTCAGTACTGGAAGGTAGTCATTAACACCATGGACATTGATTGCATTATGCAACCTCTTTAGTAAATCGAGGCACATTCTTTGCTACTTGATGCTTGGGCGCTAGTTCAAAAAATAAAGTGTCGCATTTGCAGCCATTGGGCTTTTCCAAAACTTCGTGTACTTTCAAAATTCTGTACTCTCTCCTCTCTCCTTCAACACAGATCCCTACAGAGTTTCTGCGGGCAGCCATTGTACAACGTTTCATTCCAACTTTAGCCGGTCAGTCTAGGCTGCAAGCCTGATAGAGTCCTACTTTAGCTTGGTGAAGCAGGAATAGAGATAAGAATGTAAATGTGGGATAGCCTTGTTAAAAGCCTCAACAATCGTAGAGCATGCATGAGATGATGTATGGATGTATCGAAGCAAAAGTGGTGTGCCAAGATAGAAGATTATGGCGTTCATTTCTCCCTGCCTACCCCTACGGAAAACGGCTCGATGGTTATTTAGATAGTTAGTAGAAAGCTGATGGTACGGCGTGATAAGACTTTTACATTAGAGAATATTGTAATTGTTTAGATTCCACTGTGTGAAGTTATGGGGATGGTATCTTTTACATAACACTAAAAACAGTTATGTAAATTACAGAAATAAGAAAGTTGTATTACGGAAAATGAAACCTAAAGTATACGAAGAACAAGTATTACATTCGCGTCAGTACGTGCGGTTTTTGGGCTACGTGTGTTGGTTCTTTTTTGAAAACTCCAATTTCAAAATGGGTCACCCTTTATAAACAGGGTGTTGCAGAGATAAAGATTAATGACACCTGGATGCCATAATAAATATTATGTGCAGCGAAAGAATGCTACCAAGATGAATGCCGGGACTACCGTGTTGTGAACACTGTTATAGAACTCGGGAGTCATTGCGATATTATTGTGAGATTTATGCGTTCTTTGGTGGCCGTTTATTTCTTATGAAGATGTCTTTAACATTTCGTCAACAGTGCAGCTTTACCATTCACGATTCTGTGAAGAAAAATTAAATTACTAAAGCTTTTACAAGCATTCGCAGAAAATCATTTTTTTATTTTAAAAATTTATTACAAATACATTTTTTTTACAAGATATTCGGCCCGATTCTGAAAATAACAACGTCTGGATCTTTAAGATCTTTATCCCAACACTTTATAGACGATAATAAAAATTAAAAATGTCCAGAGCGGATTTTGTAATTCTACTGCTCAAATACACTGTATCAAAAGATGATATAAGAAAGATTGTTTCTTACAAACGTATTAATTTCTTCATCCACAGCGTCCAGATGAAATATCATGGCTAAACTTGTCATGACCGCGTTCGGCGTTACCGCGTATTCAAATCTTCCCATCTTGACATTTTTTGACAGATATATCTGGATCTTTAAGATCTTTATTCCAACACTTAATAGATGATAATAAAAATTAAAAATAAAGGAGACATAGCTTTACGTCGGTGTTTGTTTCTGTAAGTTTCTACATGAGATATATATAAAGGGAGGGAGAAAGATGTAAATTGTTATCTGTCAAATGTCCAGAATACGCGGTAACGCCGAACGCGGTCATGACAAGTTTAGCCATGATATTTCATCTGGACGCTGTGGATGAAGAAATTAATACGTTTGTAAGAAACAATCTTTCTTATATCATCTTTTGATACAGTGTATTTGAGCAGTAGAATTACAAAATCCGCTCTGGACATTTTTAATTTTTATTATCGTCTATTAAGTGTTGGGATAAAGATCTTAAAGATCCAGACATTGTTATTTTCAGAATATGGATGATTGTCAGTTACTTATGATGAATATTTCTCTTCTACATGAGTGACATATACTCGTGTGTACGAGAGGAGTATCATGACATTTTACATTTACAGAGAATTATATGATGAAATGTATAGATAATTAAGTAATAATAGGTAAGTAATAGGTACATATATAAGAACATATAAATGTAATTATTTCTGAAGGTATTTTTTCACGTTTTTTTTAAATGCCTCTTAATTTTCCTCAATTTGTTGAACCATTTTACACCTCTAAATGTGTAGTGATGCTGAGCAATTGTGGTATGTATACATACGAGGTTGGACAAAAACAGAGTGGATTTTACGTTCAACTACAATTGTTATACTTTGGTATGTTGGTTGTCTTGAATAAAATAAATTTTGATGAATAATATAATTAGAAAAATTAGTACTTGTACCGTTATTGACCCTTTCATATTATGGAAGCGTCGCGTGTACTTATGTGTTTATATGTTACGTGTACATAAAGCGGTAAAGAAAGGAATGGATTGAATTTGTTTTTGTCATTTTATAATTAAAATTTTAAAAAAACTCTAAATTAGCATTGTGCTCTGTGAAAAGAGCTACTAAATATGTATTGGTTTGATTATTGAGATTTTTCGTTTATATACTTTCTTAAATAATGCTTAAAACCAAGCGGCATCGATACAACAGTGTTACAGTACTTATCAATAATACCAATATTACGATTGCTTTAAACGGCGAATGTAGTGTGCCTGCCATTATCAAAAAAACAGCAACAAAGTACGAAGTAGCGAAATATGCAGATTGTTTTAAAATACATACTCGTATGGATAATATGTGGGTAAAGAAGCAAAGGCGGTAATAACCAAAAAAAAGTTAGTGCAGTCATTGAGGATTACGTACTAATTTATAATGTACTAAATTCGAGATTTTATAGAAAATTTAGCCTCTAAATTTATAGGGAACATAATTTTGTAAGGCATCAAAATATGAATTTTTAATTTTTTAAATATTGCTGTCTTTGCCTTTATACTCCACATAATTAGTGGGTAGAAATATTATAAACGTTATTCAGAAAAAGAGTAACAGAGAATTAATTCATTAATAAAAAAGGCATCAAAAGTTCATATAACTATTTTTAATTATCCATACTACTGTCTAACTAAAGACATATTATACATAGGTATGTAAAACGCCCCTGAGGTAAATTTTTAACTTAAATAGCGCTTCATAAATTATCCGATGTTATTACTATTATTACCCTTCATTAAATAAAAACCCAAACAATCGCGCGCCGCTGAAATAGACTGTCAAAATAAATATTTAAATCGATCACATGTTAACAAATCGTTTTCCATTCGTAGGCCAAATGCACATCCGCGGCGCGCGGTGCATCCGGGTTCAGGAAGATGCATTATACATCTTTTGTGCCGTAAATTATGGGCCAGATCGAAAATATCCATCCCTTTGTCACAAAATTCATTTGTATGCACTTTATTTATGAATGCGAATTATGAAAGGGGCCATTGAAGGACGCGAGAGAGTCGCTCGGCCGTCCCTTTCCAACCCACTCGCATTGTACGGGCGACCGTCGCGACAAAGGCCGTGCGACGCCCCGCTATCGAGGTTTTTGTGAGCCTGGGCCATATTTCACAAACTGGATTAATATATTTATGTTAAAAATAATAAAAGAACCACCATTCATGCATTGGGCATTGGATCTTCCGCTGTTGTATGGTTATTGTTGCCCGGAGTTTAGTGGTGTGGGGACAGACAGACATGCGCAAATACGGGGGTTCACAGAGTTGTTAGGCGGATTAAGGGCACGTAAATAAACACGAGGTACCTAGGTACTTATAATTTATTTTGTTAACAATTTCTAAACTTAATTCAGTTATTGTTGAGGATTTTTAAAGTTAATTGTACCTGAATGTAAAATTTAATAATTTAAAAAAAAAATCGTTTTAATGGTCCAAAAATATTTATGTACAGTTCAGTTATGTACGTGTGCAGATATACCTATGTAATTTAATATAATTTCTGTTTATTCTTTTCTCTACTATTTTTTTTGCCACATCCTTCATGGATCCATATGAAAGACGCTGTTTTGATATGAAATTAAAAACTAACGTTTGTATTTTTTTTCATTCTTTTCTTTAATTTTTTCTTGCGTCTCGCATGATAGGTAGGTACTTTTAAATTTTTAAATATTTTTAACCTAGATTTTTACCGTATGCACTTTCTTTCAAAAGAAATATTACGTAAAAAATATTCTCAGGTTTTCACGACCTGATATATTCTACCATGGGTATCTAATCTTTCTGACCGACGTTTCGAATTTCATTGCAGGGTCCATAATCGAGGCTGATATGATGATACCCTGCAATGAAACGCTGGCCGGAGAGGTTAGATATACACGGCAGAATGTCCCAGAAAAGTGCATACAGAAGAAATATCAGGAATTGAACTACAGTGGTAAAATGATAAAAAAAAGGCTAGCTGGGTAACTCAGAACAGGTATTTCAATATATCCAGCGAGGTAGGTAATAGCTAAGAGGCTTGCTGTATTTTATCCTACATATTTTATTTTTTAATTAAATTTATTTGGTAAATGTACAAACTTAAGCGTGTATTCAATATAATATAATTAATACACATTTATATTACACGCTTACCCACTTTCAAATGAGAATTTATTCTCGTGTTTAAAAGTGGGGGCATTGTCATATATGTATATATCTATTGTTAATGTACCTAATCATTAGTGTAAGACATTAGATTAAATAAGTAAGATATAAACAATTTATATGTATCATATGTGTGTATGTGTCAAGCAATTAAATGTATTTTGTAATGAACGTCGATTTATCGACACTGAAAGGAAATGAAAATTATGTATTTGTATAAAAACAATAATTATTTATTTATGTCAAACACGTTGATCATCAGCTGTCTTTTGACAGCATGATAAAAGCCTCCCCAAGCATATTTAATTTATCTCAGTTTTCTCATCCCCTGATTTCGTTTTCTAATCGTTACATATTAACTTTGTGGAATGGCATGACTGATTTATAAATATGTAAATAAAATAATTATGTCAACAATAAGACCACTTTCGGGTTTTAGTATAGGTACTAGTTTCGTAATACTACACTACTACTTTCGATAACTAAAGATGTTCTCATCTGGTGGATGAGAACATTTGTAGTTCTCGAAAGAAGTAATGTATATTTAAACTCTAAATTTGTATTTTTTGTATTATACCTACAAGTATTTGTATTAAACCTACAAGCAATTTATTTATATGTATATAAATAAAATACTAGCTGTTTGTACGGGTTAAGGATTAAGTTGAAAATAAATTTGTGGGAGGAAACAAAGGTTTGAATCGAACGGTATAATTTATATATATAGATTTGCATCGAAAATATATCAGGGGAGGAGAAACGGTAAAGGGAAGGGATGAAATGTCACCTATGTTACCCGCCGGGTCCTAAAGCATAAGTACACAAAATTTGAATCAAATCGGACAAACGGTATAGATTTGTACAGAGAACAGACAGACAGATAGACATCGATTTTATAGGTAGGTATAGATAAACTAATATGTACACATTTCTTAACATTTCCTTCCTTATTGCAGCTCGTTAGGCTTCTTCATCAAAGTGTTGAACCATTCTCAAAGCCCCAACTTTTTGAGAGCACTCTTGCAATAAATAACTTAATTTCATAAATTTTTGAACTCGCTCCTTAGCATTCCCTTCCTTCACTTACTTTTGTTACACATTTAATAAATAGCAACAAATTACACCGCGCAGTCCACAAATAAAAGCCTATTAAAAATAATGAACTGTTAAGTGCCAACTAAAGATGCAATAAGCGAAGAATGCTAAGTACGCATTAAGGAATATTCGTTTAAGTTTACACCAGCGAAAAAAGAACTCACCGTCGACTGCACGCAACGTTTTTACCGACATTATACATTATCATTTGTTTGACAGAAAAAATTAATTATTATTTACGAGTACCTATTAAAGATATCTTTATGCGAAGCGGCTGGTGGATAATTTAGAATCACGAGGCTGGCAAGAACGGAAATAGACTACAATGGAAATGGGGTAGCTCAGGTGATCTTCAATTAACAAAATACGCTAATTTAAAACTGATCATAGAGTCACATATGTAATATTGTCGTAATAATGATAAATACAGAATTCGAGAAAGAGAAAAGTAAGACAAGGTGTGAAATTCTAGTAGGTAATGAATGTTTCAGTTTCAGTTTCAGTGCCGATAAATCGGCGTTTATTATCTCAATAACTTTTATAACAGCTTGCATCAAAACATAATTAATGTTAAGAATATTTACAGAGTTTATGAATAAGATAGCAACAAATACAATATACATTTTTTTGTATGCAGGCCTTTATCGTTACCTACCTCGCTAGGTACACAAAAATACCTGTTCTGAGGTAAGTAGCCATTCCATTCATTAAGACTCCATTTAAATATTTAATGTCATGGTTACGTAATTAGAACATTAATTAGATTATTTGGAACAGGTAGATGAGTTTGTATACTTGGGAAGTATGTTCGATAGAAGAGGGAATGTTGAGAAAGATATCGAGAAGAGAGTGACTGCGGGGAATAGGGTGAACGGTGCTTTGAACGCAATAGTTTCTAATATAAACATGTCTACCGAGGCAAAACTAGCGGTACATAATGTAATTCTGGTAACAACACTGATGTATGGAAGCGAAGCCTGGAGTTGGCAGAAGAGGAACGAAAGTAGATTGAATGCAGTGGAGACAAGATCCCTCAGACGAATGTTTGTCAAATCAATTTATGATAGAGTAAAGAATGCAGATATTAGGAATGAATATAAAGCTGATGTTAGCATAATTAATAGAATTAAAAAAGGGTCGCTCGAATGGTTTGGGCATGTTGAGTGAACGAATGAGGAAAGAATAGCAAAAAAGATATATAATGCAAGTGTTGATGGCGCCAGAAAGAGAGGGCGACCGCGGAAGACGTGGCTTGACCAGATTAACCAGATACTGGAAGATGGACCCATTAGAATGTTCAACAACCGGCGAGCTTGCATGCGAAGATGTATGAATGTGGATGAGGCGAGAGTTGTACGTCAGGACAGAAGAGTGTGGCGCTCTATCCTGTCTGCCTACACCCAGGGAGAAATGGCGTGATGGTAAGTAAGTAAAGTGTGTTTCCTAAGAAAATATACTATTTTTATTATATACGTATTTTAATTTTAAACAATATTTACATTTTGAATCGTTACAAATAAACGTGAGCATGTACATTATACAGGAAGAGATAGAATGATACTGTTATTCAGAAAAATATCTAAATATCATAAGTTTTTACAGTGCAGTGCAATGATTATATTTAATAAAATTTCAGAGGAAATGAGAAAGGATGAAAGAATTTCTAAATTTAAAGTAAATCTTAATAAAAATGGTAAATGAATTTTAGTTTAAGAAAAAATTAAACAATATTGTTTGCTTAGTACCTTATACTTTTTAAAATGAATTGAATTATAAAGTATAATAAAACGACACTACGGAAAATGTATATAGAAATACATTAAGTCATTAATCAAACGCGTTAATGAATGAAGTGGCGTAACAAATAAACTCAAAATTAAGATCACACGTTATTAAGGTATCGCACGAGAGTCTCGTATTAGGTTTATTTTAATTATTTTCTTTTATTGAAAAAGTAACTAACTTACTAATCATCGTGATATTTTTCCGCAGGGGTAGGCAGAGAGGATGGATCTTCGCACTCTTTTATATACATAAAATTTGGTTTGGCTGGTGGAAATGCGGTCAATAAGAAGCTTGTGTGAAAAATCTTTGGTCGATAGAGTGAGGAATGAACAAGACGTGACGTAGACGTGAGTGCAATGCTGGCTGTAGTGTGATAGATAGAATAAAGAAAGGAGTGCTGAGATGGTTTGGTCATGTGGAACGTATGAACGAGGAAAGGACGGTTAACAAAATATACGAGGCGAGTGTTGAAGGCAACAGGAATAGAGGGCGTCCGCGAAAGACCTGGCATGATCAGATACTACAAGTACAAAAGCCGCAACAACCATAGAACTTGTATGAATGTGGCCGAAGCAAAATTGGTGTGCCAGGATAGAAGAGTGTGGCGTTCAATCCTCTCTGCCTACCACTGCGGTTAGTTAGTTAGTTTTGATGAAACTATGCCATGTCTTTTGTGGATATCCTGTTGTCCTACCATCTTTTACATTCGCTTCGTATATTTCCTCTACTCACTAACACGTTCCATGTCTACCTCATTTATAATAATTAAAGAATGATATATTAATAACATTTAGCCTGAGCAGCGTCACTAAATAATTAAATTATGTAACCGCCTCCTGCAGAAGTTTCACACAAGATAAGCAATGTTTGCAAAACTGATTATTTTGTATATCTAAGCATGTTCTAAGAGCACAGTTATTGGATTTGATTAATTGACGAAGCTATTTATATACAGGGTTATTTGGAAAACATTAATAACCTTGCCGGACTATATTCCTACTTTCATTACGAGCCGGAAATGTTCAAGCATCCATGACCTAATAATATCAATATTTATGGAAATACGCGACTTCGAAGTTTGAATTTTTTTTCAATATTTCTGACTAATTTATTGTAAAACATTGGTCTAGTATTACAGTAACTTATATAGAATATGAGAAATTCATTCCCGTTAATACAAGTCAAACAAAATAATAAAATCTTCGAATTCCAATTGGAAAACATTCCAATTGGCATTTCTGCAGGGGTTTTATCATTTTATTTAACTTGTATCGAAACGAATGAATTTTTCGTAATCGATATAAGTTACTGTACTAATACGTTTTGTAAAAAATAAGTCAAAAATATTTAAAAAAAATTAATTAACATTAGGTCATGGTTGCTTGAAAATTTTCGACTCATACATAATCAAGGCAGGAATATAGTTGTTCGAGGTTTTTAATGATTTCCAAATAACCCTGTGTAAAAGACGTGTATAGAAATCTCTAATACGATGGCCCACGGCTATCAACCTGTATGAACTGGTTTAAATGATCACTATACACAATGCAACGTTCACCAATTCGAATTCAAGGAACAGACATCTGTAGTCTATTCTCATTAACTAGTTACTTAGTATGCATAGATTTCGCAGCTGATATTGATACCTCTCTCTATTTATATATATATATAATATATATATATATATATAATTATAATATATATATATATATATTGTCGCTGTTTATATAATTAATCCTCTGTGACGTTTTAATACAATCTAAATATTAGGTCCTTTCATATGAAATTGGCGTTTTGCCGTACTGGCAAATTTGATCTCAAATATCTTCTCTTTGGTTAGGAATTCCAAATCCAAATTTATACAGCTATTTACTCATGTATTTGTGTTTTGAAAATTATAATTCATTTGTTTTTTCCTCAATTGTTTTTTTCTTTGCGCCACTCAGTTTACAAAATGAAAAACTTGAAATATCGCGTTATTTACGAGTACGAGTTCCACCGTGGCACCAGTGCTGCAGAAACGGCTCGAAGGATTAATGATGTGTATGGCGACGGTGCCGCAAAAGAAAACACAGTGCGTTTTTGGTTCCAACGTTTTCGTTCTGGAAATTTCGACCTGCAGAACAAGCCCCGTGGACGGCCGGAGACCAAAGTTGATAATGAAGAATTGAAGGCTATTGTGGAAGCGGATCCATCGCAAACCACATCCGAGTTAGCTGCAGGCTGCGGTGTTAGTGATAAAACTGTTTTAATCCACTTGAAGCAAATTGGTAAGGTGAAAAAGCTTGAAAGGTGGGTACCTCACGAATTGAGTGAAGCAAATCAACAAACGCGCGTTGACTGCTGCGTTGCATTACTCAACCGGCACAATAATGAAGGGATTTTAAATCGAATCATTACCTGTGATGAAAAGTGGATCCTGTACGATAATCGGAAGCGCTCATCGCAATGGCTGAACCCTGCCGAACCAGCCAAACCATGCCCCAAGCGAAAATTGACTCCAAAAAAGTTACTTGTGAGCGTTTGGTGGACTAGTGCTGGTGTCGTTCACTACAGCTTTCTTAAATCTGGCCAGACGATTACGGCAGATGTCTATTGTCAGCAACTGCAAACCATGATGGAAAAGCTAGCTGCTAAACAACCGAGGCTGGTTAATCGCTCTAGGCCACTGCTGCTTCATGATAACGCTAGACCACACACTGCACAACAGACGGCTACCAAATTAGAGGAGCTTCAATTGGAATGTCTAAGACATCCACCGTACTCTCCGGACCTTGCCCCAACAGATCACCATTTTTTTCGAAATTTGGATAACTTCTTGCAAAGGAAAAAATTCAACTCCGATGGGGCAGTCCAAACCGCCTTCAAAGATTTTATTGATTCCCGTCCGAATGGTTTTTTTAGTAAAGGGATCGATGAACTACCTATGAGATGGCAAAAGTGCATAGATAGCAATGGTACATACTTTGATTAAATAAATATATTATAATAAAAAAAATCGGCTTTATGTTCCTCCCATACTAAACGTCAATTTCATATGTAAGGACCTAATAATAAACGAACAAAACTGTTTTAAAAAATAATTGCACAGACTAGATTTATAATTTTTTTTTAAGTAATTACAAGGCAAACTTTCAAGATGAACGGCAATGTTTTTTTTAGTATACATCCATTATTTATATGAAAAATTGACAAATTAATTCGTTCATCTCAGAATGTACGAAACGGCACATTGGCTTTATTATACAGGGTTATTTGTAAAACATTAATAACCTCGCAGGACTATATTCCTGCCTCGATTATGAGTCGAAAATGTTCAAGCTATTATGACCAAATATCAATAGTTATGGAGATATGTAATATCAAAGTTTGCATTTTTTTTCAATATTTCTGACTTATTTTTTGTAAAACGTTAGACTATCATTACAGTAACTCATATCGATTAATTCATTCGTTTCAATACAAGTTAAATAAAATGACAAAAACCCTGAAAAAATTCCAATTGGAATGATTTCCAATTGGAATTCGAAGGTTTTTATTTTTTTATTTGACTTGTATTAAAGGGAATGAATTTTTCATATTCGAAATAAGTTACTGTAATGATAGTCCAACGTTTCACAAAAAAATATGTCAGAAATATTGAAAAAAAAATGAAAACTTTGATGTCACATATCTCCTTAACTATTGATATTAGGTCATAATAGCTTGAACATTTTCGACTCATCAAGGCAGGATTATAGTTCTGCGAGGTTATTAATGTTTTACAAATAACCCTGTATATACAGCGACAATATGAACCTTGCATTGCGTAGATCACTTAAGCCAGCCCATACAGGTAAGCCCTGGGTCATCGTATGAGAGACTTTCATAATAAATTTAATTTCACAAATTAATTGCTCGGGTGTACTTCATAAAACAAGTCTAATCGGAGTTTCCCGTACCTGGGATCGGGATGCAACATGACCCGGCTGATTCAGCGCATCAAACCGTGACACGCCGTGTAAGTGGCATGGCGTAGCGTGTACGCAAGCACGACAATGGCGCAATCTACCCATGTTCTTACATCAATCAATTAGAATGCGTAACATGCGTAAACGTACATCACTTTGTATCTCCGATGCAAAAAATGCAGTCGACAACAATAATTTTCTACAAGCGAGCAAAACTATTCTCCGCAGTATGCGAGACGTGTTTATTATTATTTATGAGGCATTGTTGGCGTGTCGTGTTTAATTACGTGTTTTATGCATTTTTTAATTGTGACCCGTATATGTATAAACACTGTATAATTCTTATACAGTGTTTAAAACACCGTATAGGAAATAATTTTGTAATACTTTATGTGTTGATCTGTGCTACAGAAAACTTCGCCTCCTGGGATGACGAGGTCCAGCCATCCTTCCATCTTTTCGGTGGTCTTCCCGGTAGGCGTCGTCCAGAGGGGATTTCATTCGCTGCTGTATGCACGAGTCTGTCACTGTCCATTCTGGATCTACTCCATTGTGCTGTGTCCTCTATTTTGCAAGTTTTCCTTGTGTCTTCATTTCGGACACGGTCACGTAGAGTTTTTCCAGTAATGGATCTCAGTACATTCATTTAAATTGTTCTGAGGAGTCCTTTGGTGCGGACAGTGTCAGCCCGCGTCTCTACAGCGTATGTCATAATAGGTCTCTCGAACAATTTATAATACGAAAATTATAATTAAAAATGTCCCTTACAAAGAACTGAAATCGGGTATCGTAGGTGGTAGACAGGAATTTTTACCACTACATAAAAGCTAGTCATGATACAGCAGTTTACAAATGAAAAAAAAGATATTAAAACGTTTTAAGCTTTTCCCAGATGGCCGCGAAGAAAAAACGGATGAAAATATTGAAAAAGGCGGTAATCTGATTCCATTAGCTATTCGTGCGATTGATGAAATTTTAGACTCAACTCCGTGAAAGAGTAAAAAAAACGACCCAAATTTATAAGAACAAGTCATGGGATCTCCATCAAGACAACGCGCCGGCTCACTCTGCATTGTCTGTCAGGACATTTCTAGCAAAGTACAATATTCCAGTGTTAGCCCATCCTCCTTATTCTCCTGAACTTGCATCATGTGACATTTAACTGTTTCCCAAGGTTTGCCTTAAAAGAAATAAGATTTCATCCCGTTGAAGCTGTGATAAAAAGCAGCTTACAGAAGAAGACTTCCAGCACTGTTTCGACCAATGGGAAAATCGCATGGAGCATTGTAGGGGAAGGAGAGGGACGTATATTGAAGGTGATAAAAACTAAAAATGCATAAATACAAAATAAAGTGTTTTACACAAATAGTCTCGTTATTTTATGGCCACACCTTGCACGTTTCAAATTCCATAGATATCCGTCTTTTAAATGAAATGAAACTTAATATTAGTCAAGATATATTATATTATAAATGTCTCATAGCGACGAAGCTATTTATATGGGAGAGTAGGTATGGAAGTCTTTGGGGTTTATCGGACTTCCGACCATTCATAGGGCTGGCTTAAGTGATCACTTTAAACAACGACGTTCACCAATTTCACTCTTGATTGACCAGCACATCTATCGTATTTAATTTATTTTATCTTGTGGTTAGGACACTCGCCTCGTGATCCAAAGGTCGCGGGTTCGAACCTCACTCCAGACTAGCAAGTTAGTCCTATTTTCATATCACAAGCATTTTGTTTAGTTTGAAAACAGTAAGAATATTGATGTGACACGTATTCCGTGTTCACATCTCCATTTTTTTTTTAAATAAAAAATTTATATGTCTCATTTCACGTTTTTACAAGTAATCACTTAAGCCAGCCATTTGATAGGTCGTAAGAAATACATACACCAAAAAGAGCTTCGTTTCTGTGAGACATCTATAATATATCTTGTTTAATGACGGTCCTCTGGGGACAAATATCCAATAATTGTGTTATTGAAAATTCTCAAAAATATTAATTTATTAAATGTATTAATTATTTATTTATATAATATTAACATTACGTACCTATGTATGAATAATAAAATGTATTAACAAATAAATCTAACATAAAATAGTTAACATTGTATTTGACATCACGGTGTAGGTACTAAGATTAGTTTGGTCAGTTGGTCTGGTGTTTACATACATATATAGGTACTACATACAGGTTCAACTATCCACTTAATATGATCCAACATTATTAATTTTTTTTACACCATCCCGAAGATAGTGCCAATTTTTTTCATTTAAACGAATGTTTAGTTCATTGTAAATTATATTTGACTACGGACGGAGATTTTAATTACTGAATAATCGGTGAATTTTTAAAATGTTTATTTATTTAATATTACATACAATTTTATTTCTTGTCTATTAAAACTATAAGGATACATAAATTTTATCGCTGTTTCTCTCCAAAAAGATACTAAATCTTGTACCTACTTGGAGAGGGAATAATGGTATTAATTCAATTAACGGTTAATACATGAACCGGTTACTTGCGTCACATCCATTATTAATTAAAGTTTATCAAAAATTCCCACCTGGTTCGGTGTTTGAAGCCGTCCAACTAATGATTCTTCCATAAGGTTTGATCAAAAATGGCGTCATTTCCTCCCCCGCCCCCTTCAAGGTGTGACTTACCCCTACACGTGTTTTAGGCCGTAAAACAGCGTCGGCCATCATGAAATATGTCACGCTACCTTTATTTGTTACCCTCTTATGCATATTTTATGCCCCAAATAGCTGTTTCACATGATGCCTTATAACAACACCTATATTCGTGTCCCCGAGCTCGGCTCCACCTCTTAAACAATCGGCTTTATGGCGGTGTCGTACACTAAATGCGTTCAAATTTATCGCACTACTCTTTTTAATAATTATTACATTTTCATCCCTTTTCTAACACCACACTTTGAACTATTTTTAAATTATTTCTTTTCATTTGGGATTCCAAATGGGATATTCAGGTAAGTATGGTATGTAAGAGATTGAGAACTGTATTGGGATGTATGCACTATATTAAATACTATGATCCGATACAGACTATATATATATAGGATACTATATCGATCTTTAGCGGAATCGGTAATAAGGTATGGAATAACTAGCTGGGGTCTAACTTGCAAAACTAATATTAGAAAAATTCAAAATATTTAAAATTCGGCAATAAAATTAATAAATAAAGAAAGTGCTACCAAAGATATACAGGAACTCTTCAAGAAACAAGGCTCTATGCTATCAATTAATGCTATCTTGTGGTACATACTAATTACGCGATATCATGAAGATGGGACATATAAGAATAGATTGATTCATAAACATAGTACCAGATTTACCGTTAAAGAAGGACTACGAATACCGAAGGTCATAAATAAATATGGACAAAGAACATTGAAATATATATAACATACCAAAAATATTAAATAAAATCCCATGTCGTGTCAAAATGGATATTAATAAAAAAGGGCAAAATACAGAATTAATGAATATGTTACTAAATAAAAGAGACTTATTTTGAGTTTGGTAATATTTGTATTGTTTCTTGTATTGTTGTATTGTATTGTTGATTTGTATTTGAGTTTATAAGATCTATTGTAATTAATTAATATAATTATATTTCTGGTAAATACAATTTATTTATTGATATATATATACTACACATATATATATATTATATATTATATCTAGATATATAGATATATATATATGTTAAATCTAAGGACCTTCACGGGTACAAATATAGTTAGTTCTAACTACTTTTGGGGGTAACCCCGTCGTCAAATTCTGGTCGTCAGGACCATCGTCTGCCGACGTTCGAACAGATCTTTCACGTTCTCTTCAGTGGCCCTTCGATGAGCTCTTCTCCAAAAAGTCGATACAACCGTTTGGGTCCGAGCTCCCGTCCAAGTGAAATTTTGAAAAATTCTGCGTCAGGTGTTTGTGGTGGAGTGGGTTTCTCACTTGACGGTGAGCTCCGGACCCAAACGGTTGTACGCTTTTTGGAGAAGCAGCTCATCGACAAGGCGCCCTGAAGATGAACAGTGAGATCTGTTCGAAACGTCGGCAGACGACTGGTCCTGACGACCAGAATTTGACGCGGGTTACCCCCAAAGTAGTTAGAACTAACATATATATAATATATATATATATATAATTTTTTTTTCTACAATCATACATAAATGTTTAGAAATCGATATTTTTTGTGTGTGTATACCTCACCAAAAATAATTATATTCTCGTGTGTGGTGAGGGATGATGAACGGCAATGTTTTTTTTAGTATATCTCCATTATTTATATGAAAAATTTACAAATTGATTCGTTCAACTCAGAATGTACTAAACGGCACATTGGCTTTATTACATATACAGCGATTCTTGGTTCCATTCAATTCATATTCCCTTACATTTTATTTATTTATTTATTTTTTATTTATTTCAACATACAGCACAGAAGTAGACAACTTATACATAATAATATTATATACAAGAAATCCAAAGAGTAGAACAGCAAAAAATTACAGAATTGACATAGTATAGAGAGTTGTTTAAAGTTAGGTTAAAGAGCGCTATTACTGCATATTATACTCGAAGCATAAATTAAAATTTCTACTCACGCATTTCCTGTTAATGTTATAATCCTTTCCTCACTGACGACGTCTGGTGATGTCGAGTAATATTTTGATACCTGATTTGGATTTGCAGTAGTAGTTAGTTTTTGATTTACCGACTTACCTACGCGATGTTTCCGAATGTTCTTAGGTTTTCACGGCCACTCAGAATCTTCAGGTTTGTGTTTTCTAGGGTATTACGCCTTCTTTTTACGACCTTTCCTTGGAAAGCCTAAGAGTCACCATACGCATATTATCAAGGAAGCACTAGAAATCTACAAGCACCTGATAAATATTAACAGAGATGATAGTCTCAAATTAAAAACATCTTGGTATCCGGCACTTCAAAGTCAATCTCGTCGCAGATTCTGTAGAGATAGTGATCAGACAATGACACGGTATTACCACGTAACACATAAACACAGGAACACCAAGCTTTCGACACGGTATTGCTAGCCAATACTTAACACAACACTGACAACGTTCTCATCCCGCTTTCGACACGGTATTGCAAGCCAATACTTAACCACAACACCAACACTCACCAATCAGCCCAAATGTCAAAATATTAAAATGAATACCTAATGTCTTTTATTTTTTGTTTTTAAAAATTACCTTTTGAATATTACTGTTGAAGTTATTTTTTTTTATTATTCGTTAAGTGCAACTTAGAAAGACAGAAGTACGACAGTAACACGATATTATCAAAACATAAGCACAAGACAAAACTAGAAAAACAAAAATTAAGCTGTTAGAACAGGACTTACAGAGTCTAGTAAGCAGGATGTATGATGTATGAAAGGAAAGTGACCTTATTGTGAACGTAACCAACTCAAAAGTGATGGTATTCTAGGAAGAGGAAAGTAAGACAACGTGTCAAATTCTAGTAGGCAATGAATGTTTGGAACAGGTAGATGAGTTTGTGTACCTTGGAAGTATCTTCGATAGAAGAGGGGATGTTGAGAAAGATATCGAGAGGAGAGTGCTGCGGGGAATAGGGTGAACGGTGCTTTGAACGCAATTGTTTCTAATAGAAATATGTCTACCGAGGCAAAACTAGCGGTACATAATGGAATTCTGGAGCTGGCAGAAGAGGAACTAAAGTAGATTGAATGCAGTGGAGATGAGATCTCTCAGACGTATGTGTGACAAATCAATTTATGATAGAGTAAAGAACGCAGATATTAGGAATGAATGTAAAGCTGAGCTTAGCATAATTACTAGAATTAAAAAAGGGTTGCTCAGATGGTTTGGGCATATTGAGCCAATGAATGAAGAAAAACCACCACACACCACAAAGATAAATAATGCAAGTGTTGATGGCGCCAGAAAGATAGGGCGACCACGGAAGACGTGGCGTGACCAGATTAACCAGATACTGGAAGATGGTCCCGTTAGAAGCCTCAACAACCGGCGAGCTTGCATGCGAAGATGTATGAATGTGGATGAGGCGAGAGTTGTATGTCATAACAGAAGAGTGTGGCGCTCTATCCTATCTGCCTACCCCCACGGGGAAACGGCGTGATGGTATGTTAGTTAGTTAAGCTGTTAGAATCCTCACCTTCCTCGAGTGATGCTAAGGCCACAGATTATGCATTTTTGTAAATTTTTAAAAATTATTTCTATAATATTAATAATAATTACGGCTCAGAATATTTTTGAGTTTGTTCAAATCTTTCAGAACAGTACTGGATTTATGTCACAGAGACATCACTTAATGTATATTATAGGTATCTCACAGAGATGAAACTGTATTTCTTATGGGAAAGTAGGTATAGAAGTCATTTGGGTGTACATAGGACTTATGACCTATCTTTATGATTACTTAAGCCAACCATAAAGATAGGTCATAAGTCCTATGTACACCCAAATGACTTCTATACCTACTTTCCCATAAGAAATACAGTTTCATCTCTGTGAGATATCTATAATATACATTAATAATTACGGCATTGATGATTCGTTCTTACCCCATTCACTACTTTATTAAGTACCTACCCATGATCAATAATTATTTTTATTTATTATTTTGAAAAGGATCTTTAGCTATTGACTCCACTTAAAACAGCATAAATCAACGACTCCAATTCCACAGCTCCGCTTATAAACATTTATTACCATATATAACATTACGTACTCTGATAATTAATCATCACTTTTCAAACACTCGACTTGAATCTTGTTTAAAATCTAAGAAAAGTAAAATAATAACAGTAATATTTTTACCACATCTCTGGTCCATTCGAGAAGACACTTCACCGTTATTACGAAAACGGACACGGCGTGTTACATCAGCGTGTCTGGGAGAATAATCTACCATTTTATTTGAGATAAATCTATCGCTTCTTCTTATTGTGCGCCTGGTGGTAGATGACAAATGCCAACGGAACACACGGTAGCAACAAGGATCTGTTATCTGGGAGAAAATCACATCCAAGCTTCGGAACGGGCTGGCGCGTCAGCTGCCCTTGGGTTATCATTACAGTAACTTATATAGAATATGAAAAATTCATTCCCTTTAATACAAGTCAAATAAAAAAATTAAAACCTTCCAATTCCAACTGGAATTTTTTCAGGGTTTTTATCATTTTATTTAACTTGTTTTGAAACGAATGAATTTTTCGTAATCGATATGATTTACTGTAATGATAGTCCAAAGTTTTACAAAAAATAAGTCAGAAATATTGAAAAAAAATGCAAATTTTGATGTCGCATATCTCCATAACTATTGATATTAGGTCATGATAGCTTGAACATGTTCGACTCATAATCAAGGCAGGAATATAGTCCTATATATACTCTAAGTGTATATACTCTAAGACAGGGGCGTGCTGTGGGAACAAGAAGCATGACTTTTTCCTGAGCATATATTTTGAAAAGAAACCGAAATAAGAGATATATCTCGGAATATTCAAATCACAATAATTAACATTTTATTCAGATTTTAATATTTCATAATATTCTGCCAGATAAATATTTAATTTCGATATTTTTCTTGCCCTGAACAAAAAAAGTGTGGCGTGGCGTGGAGCAAGCAACTCTTCAAGCTATGGCGTCATTGAAACCACACAGGTATTATTGAAGTAATTACTTAATGTACATTTGAGACATTTAAAAAACAATGTCTGTCAAAAATATGCAATTTTGTAGCTGTTTCCATATACGAAGAAATCAATCATAATTAGTAATTACTCCCTTTATATTAACTCGTGCCGTCTGCTTTGGATCGATTTTTGACCCTTTTCCCGTGATCCAATCGAGCTGAAACTTGGCAAGTAGACTCGTGGCGACGATCAAGAAGAACAATCAAATTTCCGTTAAAAAAAATTAATAATTATAGTATAATTTCGGATTTTTAGAAATTTTATCGGTTTTTTCAAATTGGAATCATTAGAAAAGTTTGATTAGCAACGGCGGCCCGATAACGTCGCGGAATATTTTCTAAATTTGAATTACTCCGTCGGTATACATAATACGTACTTCACTACGAATGTCGAAAATCTAAATTGAATGACAAATGTTTTTAGAAATTAATCTTCAAAGCATGAATTGTCTTATCAAAGCTCAAAACGTTTGACATTTTAGAAATATATTAAATTACTGTAAGTTTAGTGTTATGTTATTTGTTTTAATTCGTCTTTAATTGTTGTTATATTTTACAAAGAAAGGGAGTATAATAAAAACTTGGTTTTTATGGGTTACTTTTTTTTATTGTATGGAAAAAGACAGAAGTGTTGCAGACTATCAAATTTAGAAAGTTTGAGTATCTCGGACATATTAAGAGAGGAACAAAATATCCATGAAATCTAATCTAATCCATGAAAAATGAATGGAAAATGAGTTCTAAAAGAAACGTAGGAAGACGCCGCATCTTATGCAATTTGAGGGACTTTTATATGTGCAATTCGACGGATTTATTCAGTGCGGCGGTTAATAATGTTGTAATCGCCAGAATAAGAGATGGCACCATAAGAAGAAAGAAATGATTTTTAAATTAATTAATCACTGTGCCTAAAAATTAGCTAATGCATATTTTCTCTAGTGAAAGTTTACTAAACCTAACACTCTTAATACATTACAGGGCTAAAGACATCGACTATGCAGAGAGTCATCAACTTAGACTCAGTGGGAACAAGAAGCATGACTTTAATTTAAGCGTATATTTGGGAAAAAATATCGAAATTAAATACTTATCTGGCAGAATATTATGAAATATTAAAATCTGAATAAAATATTAATTATTGTGATTTGAATATTCCGACATATATCTCTTATTTCGGTTTCTTTTCAAAATATATTCTCAGGAAAAAGTCATGCTTCTTGTTCCCACTGCACGCCACTGCCTCAGAGTATATAGAAGATATGTAGGACTATGTTCCTGCCTTGATTATGAGTCGAACATGTTCGAGCTATCATCAATAGATATCGAGATATGCGACATCAAAATTTGCATTTTTTTTCAATATTTCTAACTTATTTTTTGTAAAACTTTGGACTATCATTACAGTAACTCATATCGATTCCGAAAAATTCATTCGTTTCAATACAAGTTAAATAAAATGATAAAAACCCTGAAAAAATTACAGTTGGAATTTATTTATTAAGTGGTTTTTATTTTTTTTATTTGACTTGTATTAAAAGGAATGAATTTTTCATATTCGATATAAGTTAATGTAATGATAATCCAACGTTATACAAAAAAAAGTCAGAAATATTGGAAAAAAAATGCAAGCTTTGATGTTCTCCTTAACTATTGATATTAGGTCATAATAGCTTGAACATTTTCGACTCACAATTAAGGCAGGAATATAGTCCTGCGAGGTTATTAATGTTTTCCAAGTAACCCTGTATATATAGAAACAAAAAAAAAGTTTAATTAAATTTATAAATTTTAGATCGCCATTGCAGAAGTGGCAAGTGTGTTGGCTTGATTTCTCTTCGTCGGACGTGGTGGGAGAAAAATACATTTTTCTCACTCTTTGATACGTCATTTCCTTTGTCGTGGATTTTATTTGTAATAAGCGAGAATGCCCTTAAAGGGTGACGGAACCAATTTATGAACAGACCCAACTATTAAGTGTCCAACATAATTCTTTATTGCGCGTAAAAGCGACCACGACTTCATTTTAGTTGGTCCCAAAAATACACTCATTGTAGTCTCCTTCGATTTGCTGTATATAGTCATTAATTTTCAATTACAATTTATTTAATATAAAACATATACATTAAAAACTTTAATTTAAATCGTACATGTGTGGTAGACAGAATAGAGAAACGAGTGCTAAGATGTCTTGGTCATGAAGAACATATGAGCGAGGAAACGATGGTTAAGAAATTATACGGGGCGAGTGTTGAAGGCAACAGGAATAGAGGGCTTCCGCGAAAGACCTGGCACGATTAGATACAACAAGTGTTGGGGGATGGCTTTGTTAAAATCCTCAATAATCGTAGAGCATGCATGAGAAGATATATGAATGTAACCGAAGCAAAAGTGGTGGGCCAATAAAGTATAATATGGCGTTCTATCCTCTCTGCCTACTCCTGCGGGGAATATTGTATAAGTTGGAATCTTCCATGCGGTGCAAGGTCCCCGAACCATTAGGATAAGGGGTAGAAGAAGAAGAAGAATTAATATATGTATATAAATAATTCAAGTCAAGGATGTAGGAGAATTCTGCTTCGGAAAACCCCTTCAGATATATGAAAAACATTAATATCAAAAACGATATTGTTCAGCGTAGCGATATTTCTTCCATCGTCATGTTGTTCCTGTTTATTGGAACGTGAAATAATGTATACTGACACTATCTTAGATAATTATCAGGAACATACAAATCAGTGCTCCGCATAATTTCAGGATTATTTTTACATCACGTTTATCAAATCGGACGTTATACAATTAATTGGAAAGTACTGGTAGGATCTGGAATACACGGGACTGTGCCAGATACTTCTGAAAATCTAGAAACGCGAGGCGCTCGGTGACATCAGTTTTATTTGACGTTTAGTTTCTACTAAGAGGCAAGAGCGATGAGTGAACGGCGATGCAGAGCGAATTATAAGCGACCACCGAAAATAATTTACGAGAGTACTTACCGGACATTCACGAAGTTTTAGATAGCGGCCAGCATGATAAGAAACGGCGAATAAAGTCTTCAAAAGTCGTGTGAATATTCTAGAAGCTTCTCGATAACGACAATTAATCCGAATCACATAATTGCTGCTCCAGTTAAGTTCATACTCAGTTTTTTAATCAATTAAGTATAAATTGTAGAAGTCTCACAGAGACGAAGCTATTCATATATGAGAAAAGTGTATGGAAGCCTCTTACACGATGGCTACCTGTATGAGCTGTCTTAAGTGATCACTCTATACAATGCAACGTTCACCAATTCCATCGTAAAAGCATCCACACATTATCAAAATTTTGAATTTTCTATAATTGTTTAGAATCAAATATCTTACCAGTTTCGACGTATCAAGGCCATCTTCAGATTAGTATACTATTCTGTAAAGCTAAGATATTTTTGTACAACTTTATTACAGGAGTATTTAACAGTGAATATATAATGTTTATGTAATAGTAAATGTAGAATTGATAATAAATAGTGGAAAAAACTTTAAAAGTATTTTAATTTAATCATTTTTTTGTGTTAATTAATTCAAATTTTGTCTCCCATTGTTTTCTCCAATAGTTTTACTTATGAGAATGCAGCCATTTATTATATTGCAGCCGATATATTATATATTCACACTCTTGCTCATTAATGTACGTATTTAGCGGATTCATGGTTTAAGTAACACATTCAAAAATCTTAAAAGTGTCGCTGGAGTTTATTTTTTTATTTTATTTATTTTTTTATTTCTATTTAATTTTAAGTATCAAATTTTGTTTGGACTGTGCTTGTCTCACTAGAAATATCTGTGTTGAGACAGGCATAGTTTACAATATTGTGTAGGTTCAAAACATAGTAAATAGATAATAAAGTGTTTAAAGTAACATATATATGAGGTTTAATTGTGTTAGTGTGTTTGTGTGAGTGTGCCTATTTTATCTCTCCCCTTGTTTCGGATCCACTGTTTTATTTTGTATTTTATGTTAGAGTTGTAAATTGTGGTTAGCCCGGTTATATAAAATATATATTTTTTTTAAATAAATCTGCAGTTGCCCATTCCCGGGGCCCACATCCGTCACCATCCGGAATGCCGGTAGCCGCCTCATCTAGATGTATCGGGCGATAGATCTGTAATTGTTCGGACCTCCTTCGGAGAAGATCTTGTCTCTGAAATAAATATAAGAAGACAGTCCCAAGCACAGATATATTAAAAATATATTTGAAAAAAGGTCCTCGTACCTTCATTGCATGTTTAACACGTTTTTTTCATATGGAATGCATTTAGATAGATGAGTATTGGAAACATAATGCACTTCAATAAGTACCCGATTACACGGTTATTTTCGGAGTTATTTTTTTATTTTTTTTATTTTACAACAACATTTATTACATAATTGTGTTATGCATAGTACCTCTCCATTTAAGAGCATTGCTCTTGTGCTCGGACGAGGTACTTTGCATTGTTACATGTAATTATTTTACATTATATATAATTATTTCACATTATATGGGAAGATGAAGTTGTGGAGTGAAGTTTTGATTTTGAGGGTAATGGTGTCTAGTTGTGTCTATTGAGGTGTTCTCTTAATTTGTTTTTCAATTTTTTTTATTTTGTATATTTTTTATTTCGATTGGAAGATTGTTAAAAAATTTTGTGCCTGAGTATATGACATTTTATTGATATTTTTTGTGTTGCATTTTGGGATTTTAAAGTTGGCTATAATTTCGAATTTTGTATGTTCGTTTTCTTTGGTGAGTTGCATAATTAATATTTTTTTGTATATAGTTTCTACCTTTGCAACTGCAAATATTTTGAATAGTGTTTGTGTGGAGAATTTAGATTTTTTTTAAGTATGACTTTCATAATTGTTCTTAGAATTATTTTATTTCGATTTATTATATTATTATAAGTTCCGACCCACCCTATTATTCCAAATTAGAGTAGTGAGTGGAGAGTTGCATAGTATAAATTGTGTATACTTAAAATGTTTTGTTGTCTTATGAACACAACATATTTGATTTCCTTTTTGGGTTTATTATTAAAAATGAAATGTTGCGGGTCATTCTGTCGCAGTTGTTATTGTGGATGGTAATTTTTATATTAGGCGGTATTTTATTTTATTTTATTATTATGTTATGTTATTATTAAACTTTATTATTAAACGTTAAAAAAATTATTATTAAAATTTATGTTATTATTAAACATATTAAGTTATGATTAAAAGAAAAACCAAATTAATGATATATGTACTTAATATAAATATTTTTTATTATAATTTGTAATTACGAATCTGTATGTTCGTGGAGGAATTCCATTTTAATGATTTAATAAAATAAAAATTAACTTTTTTCAACTATGTATAGTATTTGATGGTACCAGTTTCAGCCTTTGAAGGCTATCTTCAGTCTAGTAAATTATTCTCTAAAGCTAGGGAATTTATAAAATTTTAGTACAGGGATATTTGACAGTGAGTCTATATAATATGTATGTAGTTGTAAATTTAGAGGATGCAGTGACGATCAAAAACAATAATGGTCGAATAAATTTAAAAGTATATTAATTAATTATTTTTTAAATGTACAAAACTACCAAGAATTTTAAAAATATAAATACATGATTTTTAATTCGTCAGAAAGCACACATTTTTTAAAAATCTCATTTTTAGTAATGTGTTATATTTTAAAGAAATAAAAATATATGTACGTGTCTTTGATACCTAAGAAATGTATGTACTTCCAGAGAGAGCGAATCATCAGTACCGGATATGCCCACTGGATTACTTGTGAATAAAATTTCTTTATTTATCTTTTGGCGAGTTGGTTTGGAAGAGAATTCCCACCTCTCCACCAAATCCTAAATAAGTGTTTTTGATATTTTCAACATTTTATTTTTCATTTTTTGAAGGTATCTTTCGTTGACTTTCGTTGACCATCGTGTACATACTAAGTATCTTAAACTCGCCATATCGTACGTTACTTCACTGTTTTAATACGTCAAACTGTTTTATCGTCTAAATCGTCTTCCAAAAATATTGAAATTTTTTGCCATATTAGCTACACCTATATAAAATATTTATTTATTTAGGAAATATTTTTTACAATACTTATTTTATAGTGCAATTATTTTTGTGGATTGAAGCTAAAATATGCGTTGACCAATGATGTTTTGTTTGTCTAACTTTACAGATTTCATAGTTGTAGATATCTATGGTTTTAAGCATTGTACTAAATCTCTGAGATTTAACTCATCTTGTGTCATTCCTTGAACATTATTTAGTAATTAATGGATGAAAATATTTACTTTGTAGGAAAGCGCATTGAATAAAACAAGTTTAGATTATTTGAACTTTATCACGATTTTTTTAAACACTAAACCTTCAATTTAGTAAACACGACAGTAATCGTCTTGGTACAATAAATTGATGGATACTGATCGAATAATAAATTCAGGTAATCTTTTTATCTAAAATTCGTATAATATGATTTATGAAATAATTCTATATTTTATTTTATTTTTTAAAAAACAGACCTTCAACAGGTCATTAATGACCCTAATAGATGGTCCAGAGTAACATTAAAGTATGAATATTTCGTGAACATTTAAATATGATATAGTTACACAATACACTTTTTACGTTAGATTAATAATTAATAATGAAAAATAATAAATGATAAAATAAATTGAGAATAACATTCAGACTAACGCAGATCACTAAATACAATTTTAGTTATAAGTTCGAGGTAAATAAGTTTTTTAGACAATACACTTTTTATGATAAATAGAATTAAATAATGTTTTAATGATAGAATGAATTGTAAATAATATTCAGAAAGGAAATATCGCCAATCTATATATAGTTCAATATTTTTTTTACATATATATAATTATTTTACATAAATATATATCGCCAATCAATGAACGTAATTTTTTGCTTGATATACTTACAATTAATGATAAAAAAAAATTAATTAATAATAACTGTCTTAAAGATAAATAAATTGTAAATATACTTTTATTATTATTTTATTAAGTTATTGCATTCGTACTCGCCAGAAATTTACATTACTTTCATACTCTCTTATATTTCACTATTATATTAAATTAATTAAGAAATTATAGTTATAAAATTTTAAGGAGTTATAAAATATGAAAGTTCTCGTTGCTAAAAATTCGAAATGTATGGTTCTTGGCTAATTTTTTGACAGTTATATATTTGAAAGCAACACAGCTGATGATGGAATCAACGAACTAATTATAACTGATAACTCAGAAAATAGTTACGTCTACCTAGAAATTGTAGACGGAATAAGCAGTGCCAGAGAACACTTTTCAAAACTTTGTACTTCAGGCAACGGCAAACGAGCATTCCGCTTTACAAAAAAAAAATCAGTATGCTTTTAAATTTGTGTATCGAATGGTAGCAGTTAAAAAAGTAAAGAAATCAGGTTTTGTTTGTAAAGTATAAACCTTAAAAAAGCAACCTTCGACCGTGGGCATCGTGAATACAAAAAAAATCTCCCTTTACTCATTCATTCACAAATGTGGGAACACATCTTTTGATCTTAATGACGCGCATCCCATGGACCACGGCCGGATAAATAAAAGATGTGAAAAATATCAAGCGTGTTCCTCTTACAAAAATTTGGCCTTTATCATTTGTCAAAATCCCCGGTCAGAAACTAGTTGTGTGCGTTCGGAAGAAGGGTACGAGGCGCGATGAAAGGTCTCGGCTAGTTATGGTGATATGCTCTCCTTTTTGAATGGGTCCGATCTGAATGAATTGAGACGTGTAGGTTCGTTACCACAAAAAATCAGTCGTCGGAAAGGATGTCCTGATTAATGAAACGTCAAATTATGTCCGTGCCTAGAAGTCATCTATTTTGTGAATGCCATATTTTATCTGTTGATAGAAAACACTTATAAAAATAGATACATAACTGTAAACTTTCGATTATTATGTAATTTAATTAGAATTAGAATTGATAGTGAAAGTAATCCCAAGTATTTACTTTTTTGGCGAAAATTCTTATCAACGATGATGCTAAAATGTATCAACCGTGAACTGTTAGTACGCCCTAAGCATTTTTAATGAAATAGTAGTAAAAATTAAGTTGTATAATTAAGTATAAATTAAGATTAAAACTGTCTATAGACTAGTTGAATATGCTAACCTTAGCATAAGAAAATTTTTGAAGAAATTTTAACACGGTGGCTAACATCAGAAATAAATAGATTGGAGTTGGATGAATCATTCTAACGCGAGAATTGAATTTTTTTTTACTTTTTTTCATATATAAATTTATTTTTTCCACTTATATAAAATACTACTTTGTTCTATATCTAGGTGTAGATTATGCAGACAAATTCATTACAATCTGTAAATTTACATTCATTATATATTATTTTATTTCCTTGTTAAAAATATATGTTGATCATATCAAAATATTTAGACTATGTTATGTTGTAATATAAGTAATTTCTGAATTTATTTTATATTTCACGTATACTAGATTATATCAATATCGTATTTTTCATTTTCATACATATTATAAAACAACCACAATTGTAATATTATAAATATGTGTGTTAAATATGGATATAGAAATTTTAAATGATTTTTTTTTGTGCGTGTTCATGTATATGTATACACACAAACATGTATGTGTATTTCAGTCCATAATCCAGCAATAAGCAACATCTGTTATACTACTACAACAATTACACTGACACTCGAGAAGGTGGCCTATGAAGGCCAATTTAGTGACAATATGCTTATAAATAAAAAAATTAAAATATAATATTCGGTATATTATGTACGTTACTTATTTTATTAGATTGTCCAACTCTAACAGAAGATTTTGAAATAAAATGCTTTTATAACGCTTGTCTCAATAACTATTAATATTAGGACATTGTCTTTATTGCTAAATTTCGACACATAATTGAGGCAGAAATATATCTATAATGAATTTGGATTAGCTCCCTGTGTAATCGATATCTATGTAATAATTGTTTGATACATTACATTAAAACGAAAGTGAGTTTTTTCTGTAAAACTTAAAACACGGAAATATTGATGGTTCGGAATGGCAGAGACTAATAATTTAATATTATTGCATAATTGACTATATTTCCAACCAACATTTATTATCAAGTTTTATACCATCCTTGTTTTAAACCAACTTCGTAAGTGTTTAGTGGAAGGCCTGAAGTAGCTAGAGTACTGAACAACAAATAATTGAATGTTTAGTGAGGGCAGCGGGTAGAGTTCAGGTTAACCTGTATCAATAGGACTTGGTGATTAAGTATTTATTTCCTGGTTTATGTTTAAATAGATGAACTTCATTGGCCATCTGGTGGGACATTCCCAGACCAGGGTTGACAACACGCATTTTAACAAGAAAAGTATAGACGAAATATATATTTTTTAGTACCACAGGTAGACAGAGAGAATATAAATATTGTCACGTGTCGTGGCTGCGGGAGGAATTAATGAAAGCGCTGGAATTTAATTGAATTTATTGAATACTGATTAATTAATTAATCAAACGTACAAAGTCACTTAGCACTATTCAACTTAACGCTATTATTAATTTAAATTAAATTGTTTCGTAATCTATCACTTTATTATCGCTTGAACATTGTTTTCAATATGCACTAGAACATTCCATTCGGTTTCCGCACGCATTATTTGCTTCAGTTTATTTCGCTACGTAAGGACTTTCCAGATTATTATCGCTCGGCTGGCCACATTGGCCTCCGCAGCTTGCGGCTGCCTTCACTTCTGTTTTGCTGTCACGCGCGCTAAAAACAATAACTCCGTTACTCCCGCGCGCGGTCCTATATATATCTGGCTAATGCTGATATCGAACCTTTTAGGCGTTCCTAGTGTTAGGAGAACTTTCTTGTTGTAACATGCGACAGAAGTGCGCAATTCTTTTTAGCCTCTTTACAACATTTATAATTTAATTAATATAAATATTTATAATTTAATCATAATCATGAATAATCTCGCCAAATCCAAATAATATATTTATAATTTTTTTCACAACCAGACACCTTCCTACAAACTGTCAATGGTTATTTAGATAATTTGAAAAATTATTACGTACATTTGCATATTTAGATTAAATTTATACAATAAACTTTTTGTTTTGAACGATATTTTATCACAATTAATTGGATTTTTTTTTTTAAATATCTAACCATATTCTTTGCATAAAATAAATAAAATAGACATTTAGGTATTTATATATTTTTTTTAAATAGGAATGTGAACACGGAATATGTGTCACATAAATATTCTTACTATTTTTAAACTAAGCCAAATGCTTGTGCTATGAAGATAGGAGTGAGATTCGAATGCGTCTACTATTTATTTAATAACACATTACAAATATACTACGGGTTATGGGTTTCTAAATTGCTTATCACTAGCCAATTACGAGCATCAAGTAACTTTTAGACCCTATAAGTTTTTGAAATATGATTTCGTATTTATATATATTCCCTTGCCTTTTTTGTAATAACCCATGGTACTCAGTAAAATGTACCCTACTCAAGTGTAATGGCTGGTAGCTGATGAAATAAATATATTATAGGTATTATGTATGCTAATTTATGACTTTATTTATATTTTAGTGTTTTGTGGTGTCTGGCTGATTTTTTTTTAAGTTTTGGTAATTTTTCAAGGCCACACTTCATCGAGTCCATTGCCACAGCTGATTAATTCCTAAAATTTTCAATTCAGGCACACCACCAAGCGATTTTTATAATTAAAAGTGTACAATGGGAGATCGGTGTCAACCCTGTATGCCTGTAGCCCCCACACAACCTGCGCAATGAAACACAAAGTAGTCCCTTAAATACACAGAATCCATCGTAATTTGATAGTTGCTCTTTGATTCCGGGCACCACCCACGTCAACCTTTTATACGAACCCACACATTGGTAAATTGTGCATACTACCTCCTTCAAGCGTATATTTTAAATGTTTATATTTATTTATTTTACTTTGTAATCTTTCAACACTTCTATAACAACCTAAAATTTCAATTAGACTATGCCAAAAGCAAAAAATCTAATGGAATAATTTATATAAATAAAACTAAGTTAGTAAACACCACATATATTTATTTTTAAATCCAACCGGGTTTCGTTACTATCGTAGCTTCTTCAGGGAGAATCTTAACTGCCTAAACATACAAAAATTATGTGCATATATACTAGTGTGAAAGGTGAAAGGACGGAGTGCCAATAGTGGGGGTAGGAGGTGGGATCTTACTATTAAGAAGGAACATATTTAAAAGTGGACTAAAAGATAAATTTACTTGATTATTAATGATTTTTTGATTCATATTAATGGCTTTTATTATCTCTAATGCCTCTAATAGTCTATTACCTATTCCGTTTTTACGAATAATACTAACTTCTGAACTATTATTGAACGTGTGGTCTTCTTCAATTAAATGGTTAACAAATTCGGAGAATCCAATACTTTTTAAACAACGCAAGTTCTCTAATTTTTGCATTACGCGATGTCTTTCCTATGGAATACATTTAGGGACTGTCCGATACTGATTAACTGGCTTCATTTAAATGAAAAGAACCCAGTTGCACTTATTTTCAAGAGAAAAGAAGAAAATGTGAAAAACAAAACACTAAATTAAACTAAAACACTCTACTAAATTCAGATATTGAAATAAATAAAACAATCTTCAATAAATGCAAAATGACTTTATGGTGACGCTACTAAAAGGTCTACACCCTGCCGTCCTGAATTTATAATGCAATCACAAACAAATTAGAATACCTATTTGTTTAACCTTGTATATACTTCACATCTCCTTTTTCTAAATTATGTTTTATCTTATATATTTCACACCTCCTTTTTCTAAATTACTCTTATAACGTTAAACAACTATCTATACTTTTTTATATTGTCAATTCTGTCATTTTTTGCTGTTCTGCTCCTTGGATTTCTTGTGTATATTATTATGTAAAAGGTACTTTTATGCCATATACTGAAATAAATAAATTATTAATGCAATTACCAATAATATACGTTGCTTACGCAGCCAATTTGTTTAAAATATCAACATATTTCAGAAACAATGGTCTATTCATTAGGATACATCGTAACGTATTATTTTTAAAATTTTAATCTATTTTTAATTAATAATAAACAAACCTTATTTACACGTACTTTCCAGTGAGATATTTTACATGAAGTGTAAATGTACATGTTGTTTTGTCAGTGTAAAGTATAAGATGTATACATATCTTACATCGAAACAGATCCTTGTCTTGTATGTAGATATCCGAGAACTTACGGTTTTGTTGTGTAATTAAAACCAAACGGATTTAAGCATATACGGAATAGCAAACTCAAGGACCAACTTCCTGTCTGTTGGGGGTCTCAGGAAATGATCTTGTTACTTTAGCGTTCCAAGTCACGCCTCCCCAATTGAACTTGTTAAAAAACAAGTACGTACTTATAATATACACTTGTCTTGTGTTTCAAAAGTTGTTATAAATTTCAACAAATTTTTATTTAATTTATGATTTTTATTAACTTAATATTTATATTTAATTTTAGAGAGTTGTAGTAAGAAATTTCATCAGAAATAGGGGATATCAGCAAATATTACCACATGATAAGATATAATAAATATCTTATCACATTATGGTTTGGTCAAGTGGAACGTATGAACGAGGAAAGGATGGCTAAGAAAATATATGAGGCGAGCGAAGGCAACAGGAATAGAGGACGTCTGAAAGATCTGGAACGATCAGATACTATAAGTATTTGAGGATGGCCCTGTCAAAAGCCTCAACAACCGTAGAACTTGTATGAGAAGATGTGTGAACGTGGCCGAAGAAAAAGTGATGTGCCAGGATAGAAGAGAGTGGCGTTCAATCATCTCTGCCTACCCCTGCGGGGAAATGGCGTGATGGTTAGTTGGTTAGTTATAATCTGTAGGCACCGTGAGTTGATAAATTTAATTGATTTGAAAGAATCGGATCCCACAAATACACTGAATTCGACCAAATGCCAACGTAATGCTATGTACTGGTTAATATTTGAATAATAATAATGAAAATGGATCATTTATATAGCGTGAGTTTCGTTAAAATTCCATCTAAAAAATACCCTACATCACTTTGAGGTATAGTATTTTTTTTTTCTTCTTCTTCTCGTGCCTTGAGCGTTTAACGGACGTTGGCTATCATGTTGGCTATGCGGACTTTGTTTACTGCGGCCCGGAACAGCTCCACAGTAGACTGGCCAAACCACTGTCACAAGTTTTTCAGCCATGAAGTCCTCCTTCTTCCAGGGCACCGACTTCCAGCAATCTTTCCCTGCATTATGAGATGCAAGATCTCATAATGCAGGGAAAGATTGCAGATAAAGATTTTAGAGTTTTGAAAAATATGAGTTTTCAGTATTATTAAAAATGATTCTGATGAACTATTCTAAATTACGGCAGACAGAGAGTTCCACGCCTTTAGGCCTGCCCGTTCAGTAAACTTAATCTTTTAACAACTCTTCCTGCAGCTAAATTAGAGGCTGACCTCAGAGTTTTGCATCTATCCAAATTCAGGATGCAAACTCTTAAAGGATACAAAGATGCCAAGTTATGTGTCGCCTTGAACGGCCTCCAATGTAATTTGAATTTCAATCTTTCAGGGAAACGAGGCCAACGTAGTGCGAGATGGAATTTTAATTCATTCAGATTATCTAGTCCAGCATAAATACTTTCATCGACATCTATCATGTGTCTCTGTACCACCTAAGATCACAAATGAACATAATTCTGCGACGCAATATTCAATTAATAATTGATTAATAACTGAACATTGATTTATTACTGCAATGCAAGACATAAATTAAGTTAGGTAATACGTATACTTTAATTAATATTTTTATTTACGTTATTATGTTCTACTCACTACTGTTACAATTGATGTCTTTTATTGTACATGCTTATATTAGGTCCTTACATATGAAATTGACGTTTAGTATGGGAGGAACATAAAGCCGATTTTTTTTTATTATAATATATTTATTTAATCAAAGTATGTACCATTGCTATCTATGCACTTTTGCCATCTCATAGGTAGTTCATCGATCCCTTTACTAAAAAAACCATTCGGACGGGAATCAATAAAATCTTTGAAGGCGGTTTGGACTGCCCCATGGGAGTTGAATTTTTTCCTTTGCAAGAAGTTATCCAAATTTCGAAAAAAATGGTAATCTGTTGGGGCAAGGTCCGGAGAGTACGGTGGATGTCTTAGACATTCCAATTGAAGCTCCTCTAATTTGGTAGGCGTCTGTTGTGCAGTGTGTGGTCTAGCGTTATCATGAAGCAGCAGTGGCCTAGAGCGATTAACCAGCCTCGGTTGTTTAGCAGCTATCTTTTCCATCACGGTTTGCAGTTGCTGACAATAGACATCTGCCGTAATCGTCTGGCCAGATTTAAGAAAGCTGTAGTGAACGACACCAGCACTATTCCACCAAACGCTCACAAGTAACTTTTTTGGAGTCAATTTTCGCTTGGGGCATGGTTTGGCTGGTTTCAGCCAGGGTTCAGGCAGGGTTCAGCCATTGCGATGAGCGCTTCTGATTATCGTACAGGATCCACTTTTCATCACAGGTAATGATTCGATTTAAAATCCCTTCATTATTGTGCCGGTTGAGTAATGCAACGCAGCAGTCAACGCGCGTTTGTTGATTTGCTTCACTCAATTCGTGAGGTACCCACCATTCAAGCTTTTTCACCTTACCAATTTGCTTCAAGTGGATTAAAACAGTTTTATCACTAACATCGCAGCCTGCAGCTAACTCGGATGTGGTTTGCGATGGATCCGCTTCCACAATAGCCTTCAATTCTTCATTATCAACTTTGGTCTCCGGCCGTCCACGGGGCTTGTTCTGCAGGTCGAAATTTCCAGAACGAAAACGTTGGAACCAAAAACGCACTGTGTTTTCTTTTGCGGCACCGTCGCCATACACATCATTAATCCTTCGAGCCTTTTCTGCAGTACTGGTGCCACGGTGGAACTCGTACTCGTAAATAACGCGATATTTCAAGTTTTTCATTTTGTAAACTGAGTGACGCAAAGAAAAAAACAATTGAGGAAAAAACAAATGAATTATAATTTTCAAAACACAAATACATGAGTAAATAGTTGTATAAATTTGGATTTGGAATTCCTAACCAAAGAGAAGATATTTGAGATCAAATTTGCCAGTACGGCAAAATATATATATATAAAAGGATATAAGTAACTATGTTAATTGCCAACTATTTACACTCTCATATATTCATATATATCATTTTCTTATATCTGTTAATATTTCCAAATAAACACATAAATAAATTAGTAGTAGTCCACACTTTACATCACAGTAAGTGGACAGGCAAAGGTAAAATTACTGTCTTATTTGTTAAAAGCAAGAACTTACATTTTTGTTGATTTATGTATTTATGAAGAGAGCTGAACCAATGTGCACGCACAACAATATGTGCATAGTTAATTATTACTTATTAGTATAGTCATTTGATATGGATAATATTTTAAATGTGAGTATATTAATTAATTCAAGAAATTCTAAAAAATTATTTAATCTTACTTGCGATGTTCATTTTTAGTGGCTTTGAGCATAATAGCAGCCGTTCTAAAACATATAAATTTAACACTTAAGGTATTTAAATAGCAAAAGTTATTCTGAATTTGCTAACCATCTTTTGACTATGGATCATTCTTTTAATATTAATAAGGATTTACAAATTTTACATACAAATTATACAGAATCACAGTTTAATAAATTAGAAATTTTGGAAATAAGAAAAATTGTTAATTAATTGAATATTATAAATAACCAAGTCCTTTATACAAATAGTTATCTTTTAAATTTATTTTCATGTTAAGTAGGTACTTTATTAGTATCCATTTTCCGTATATAATTTTCGAATATTTTGATTATCTATACCTCGATTTTCAAATTTAATTTTGTTATTATACATTTGTTATCCTGATGAAGAAGCCATTGGCTTTGAAACATTTGGATTTTTTTTCAATTAAAAAAAGTGGTGTAAACAAAGTTTATTTTTATAAATAAATAATATTTATAGAAATAAACTTTGTTTACAATAATATATTATCAATACAAAAAATATTATATTGATAATATTTTTTCAGAATTGAAGAGTACCGTGATGTATTTTTTTCACATCTACTTAGAGACAAATTATCTAAATAAATACAATCACACACAAGGCAACCTTGTAAAAAATGTGGAATGATTAATATCTCCTGGAAGGCCACACACACAAAAGGCCCACCTGGTTTAAAACTCCTGGAATTCACCCGAAATGCCACTGACTGAAGTATGTGGCGGCATTGCGAAAAAAATTCAAATACAGAAATAATAAATGTAAAACCAAAATTAGTTCGCAAAAAAAACTCGTAGCTCGATACCTAAAACTATTTACATATTCTTAAAGACTCATTCGGCAAGACAAGTGACTAACTAAAAAGATTTTCAGGTTTTCACGGCCCTTCAGAATCTTCTGTGTACAGTTTTCTGGCATATTCTGCCGTGTATGTATGACCAACAGCAGCAGAATATCACATATACACGGCAGAATATCCCAGAAAACTATACATAGAAGTGACTAACTAACCAACAGGAAAGCAGAAAGGATAGAATTCCACACTCTTCTGTCCTGGAACACCACTTTTGCTCCATCTACATCCTTTCATGCAACCTCATCTTCATGCAAGCCTTCAACATCCTCTAATATTTTGTTTATTTATTCATTTTAATAATTTAGTTCCACACATAATTCCATCTAGTCATTTAAAAGTTTTTACAATAAAATTTTTGCGCTCCTGTTTAAACCTCCTTACATTCACCGTGTTTTGAATTTCCTTTGGCTGGCTTTTAAAGATTTTTAGACCTCTGTACATCATAAGATTATGTGAGGTGTTTTTCTTTGTCTTCAGTAGTCTTATTTTATCGCTTCCTTTTGTATTATAAGAATGAAAATCCCTATTCATCTTGTCATCAAAGTGTTTGGGTACTAATCCGTATTTAATTTTAAATATTTGCACCGATACATTATACTTTATTCTTTGATTTACTGTTCTAATCCTAGGGCATTCAAGGTTTTTGTTATTTTGTTTCTCCTATTAAACTTCAATATTATGCGCATCGCTTTGTTTTGTACTATTTGAATATTTATCTGGTTGTGCCGGGTCTTCTGCGGACGCCCTCTATTTTTGCTGCCTTGTCTCGGGTCTAGTCGATGATACTAAATTGCCAACTGCCATTTTAAATCCTGCTAATGAGATTATAATTCGCCCAAATGATTGACCGAAAATCAAAGATCAATAAACAAACATGAAAATCGGTAGAATCTCGGTGTTTATATGGGGAGAGTCACCTTCAAAGAATTCTATGGAGTCAAAATTCGACAAGAGATTGACTGAAATTTTTCAATAATCGGACAATAAGTTGTCAACCACTCGCTTGGCTCGGTCCAAAATACTGGACTTCCGCGGAGATCCCATAAAAGCAGTCATATCCAAAAATGTCGACTTGCGGTCGCGCGTTGAAAATTTTTATGTATTTAAAAGATTTTAAAAAAAAATAACTACCGATCACGATAAAATTAAACTTTTTTCATATTGTCTAATTATTTATTTATCTATGACAAACAATTATTATTTTTGTACACTTACGTAGGAAATAATGCATTTATGCTTTAATGGAAAAAAATTATAGAAAATTCAAAACTGAATTGAAAAATCTTCTACAAAAAACCACCACAATAACGCAATGAAAAAAATCTTACCAAAAACAATCAATATATACATACTTTTAAATGTTATTACAATACCTTCTTAATTATTAATTTTTATAAGCTAATTTAACGTTTCCTTGTGTATATCTTATTTACTTAATCTAATGTCTTACATTTTTGTCTTCTTGGATTGTTTATATCTTACTTACTTAATTTAATGTCTTAATTTTTATAACTTAATCTAATGTTTCTTTGTCTATATCTATGTCTATGTCTCTAATCTAATGTCTTACACTAACGATTACATTAACAATAGATATATACATATTTGACAATGCCCCCACTTTTAAACACGAGAATAAATTCTCATTTAAAAGTGGGCAAGCGTGTAATATAAATGTGTATTAATTATATTATTTTATTTTATTTTATTTATTTAATAATCAGGGAAGACCAACAGCACAACAAAGAAGCATAGAAAACATTGATACAATATATATGGCCAATTACAAGTCTCCACATTTAGAAATGTGATAGGAATGATAAATGTTTATGAATTAAACTAAGGCATGTTAAAAATTGTATAACAAGAAAGAATAAAAAATTTAAACAAAAAAAAAAGAAACTTAATAATTCGCAAAAAAACATATGCATGTTAAAAAATAATACAAAGAGAATGAACAAGAGAAAAAGAGACTTAATTATTAAGTAGGAAAAAAAATTCTGCACTCAAAATTTTTCTTAAAACTTAGGCATGTTAAGAATTATATAAAAAGAAAGAATAAAAAATTTAAACAAAAGAAAAAGGGACTTAATTAGTAGCAGAAAAACATAGACATGTTGAAAATGATACAAAAAGAATGAACAAGAGAAAGAGAGACTTAATTATTAAGTAGAAAAAAATTCAGCACTCAAAATTTTTCTTGATCTTGTGTGGCTGCACTCGAACAGATCAATATCCAATAATCTTATCAGTTTATTGTTATTTTGATTTTTTCATTATATTGATTTGAGTTTATCATTATATTGAATACACTCTTAAATCTGTACATTTACCAAATAAATTTAATAAAAAATATATATTTACGGTAAGTTCTTGTTTATGCTTTGCGCGGTCGGCCGTTTGATTCGGGGTAATCTTGATTACGTTTATTAAAATGCGGGGCGAGCGAGTGGTTAACAACCCTAAAAGTTAAAGGAGGCTGGTGGTAAAATCCATCACGGGGCAGATTGTGTCGTTAATGAGGGCGAACAATGTAATAAAAGTAAAATTGACGACCTCGAACCAAGTAACAATAAAGTAAACAAAGAATTAATACACGAGCCTCGGGCTTGAGGGGAGGGGAGGGCGGGTGTCTCCGGCCTCCAGCATCCGGCATCTCCCCGTCACGATATCACAGAGCCATGTTGACAGAGTTATTATGACACGGTGGCGCAAGCCATGAATACAAAGTGGATGCTTTATAAAAATGTTTGCAATCCGCCCAGGCCCGGGCGGCAGGGCGGCGCGGGAGACATCTCGCGACGCGCCCCGTAAACTTGGTATAACCCAGTGAGGGGCTCGGGTCAGATCCGGGGTTGGCTTTCGACGCCACTTTATGCATGTCATTTTTCATAATATGTGGACAGCGATAGCACGCGTGTACGGAAAGTGTACTCTATACGTATATCTAGCTTTTCTAGTTTCTAATGTTACAAAAATAAATATTTTCATTTATTTATTTTTTTTTATTTAAAAATAAACATTGATTGACTCATTGATAATAATAATACATAAATAATAAAATAAACTTAGTTTACACCACCTTTTTATACAGAAAATATCAACATGTTTCAAGACCTATGGACCCTACGTCAGGATACAATTGTATACTAACAAAAATTAAATTCAAAAATCGAAGTAGAGGCAATCAAAATATTCAAAAAGTTATATATGGAAAATGAATAATAATACATTTAATAGATTTTTTTAAGAGATTTAATTTAATTTTTGTTAGTAGGGCCATAGGTCTTGAAACATGTTGATATTTTCAATATAAAAAAGTGGTGAAAACTAAATTCATTTTATTATTTATATTAATAACGTCATCACAAAATTATTTTGTTATTTCTGAATAAAAATAATATATTTTTGAAAATTAAGTTGATCTATAAGTTTCTTTCAGATCACTTGGGTTCAGGAAGATTTTTACGAGAGAAAAAAATTGATAAGCTTCATTATAAATAATCTTATTATGTTGATTATTTACGCACTATTTGTAAAAAAGTCATGAGCAGTAGAGGAAACCCCAAACTCAAATATCAAAGGCCTCTTTGTCCTCCATAAATGACAGTTTGAGTGGCAATATCGCACGTTGCAATTCTGTTACTGTTAATTCTGAAGAATTCGTCAAGACGATGGAGGATTTTTTAGCCACAATTCCAGCAATTCGCAGGATATTGATTTATTTATTTATTTTAATCATTTAGTTCCACACATAATGTGTGCGCAATACATGATTTCCCGTAAACATATTGCAAACCGTCATTTATAAGTTTTTACAATAAAATCTTAGCATTTCTGTTTAAGCCTCCTTATATTCACCATGTTTTGAATTTCCTTTAGCAGGCTGTCGAAGATATTTAGACCTTTGTACATTATACAATTTTATGAGGTGTTTTTATTTCCTTCGTAGTCTTATGTTGTTGCTTCCGCTTGTCTTGTAATAATTCCTTCATTCATGGACTTGGATTTAGAGCAAGATAGGCAACCTGCCATACTTCCAATGTGAGTGTATCTTCTGAAGTAAATGTTTCCTAACAAACTGATATCACGGAGAAGTGACATCCCATGGCCCCCTTTGAGACCAGATTGGACACCTCTTAATTTTTATAGGGTTGTCTCAAACTAATGTTCGCTTCGATAAACTGGTCATAATAACTTGTGTTATGGAAAATTTTCGTAAAGACAGGCAACATCTGATGCACTTTTTGTTTTAGTCTTTGGAAAAATAGGTGCCAGATTGGAGGAATATCGTTACGTTATCAATTTATGCAAATGATCACGTAGACATTTTCAATGTTGGATCAGATGTGTCGCCAGCAAGATTCGCTCTCTATAAGTGACCACGTAGACATATTTTATGAAAACAGTGTTAGATAAATTAGTATAAACCACCACCAGATTTTAGGTCTACCGGTTTCGAGACGTACCCCTCTCTTCGTCAGGACCAACACTACACTATTACGTTCACAAAACTATACACCACAACCATAATATTGTTAACTTTTCACCAATATTCATCACATGCTTGTTTATCTTGTCAGAGACAAGCATGCACTAACTTGCCTACAGTACGATCAGGAATCTACAAGGGAAAGAGAGTTAGAGGGGGCGGGGTTAATTTTAATGCTTTAAATATTTAAAATATTAATAATATTTTACGAAAGTTCAAAAGCGTAGTTCACATGTCAAAGGGGTCCATTTGATAACTTAGTGATGACTCTGATACATATTATACAATCATAGTAAGGACTTAACTTAGCGACCGCATTCAGCTGCTGCCTGCTTATTTTTATTCCAAGATATTCAGCCCTGTACATCAACTTTGTTAGTCTGTTGATACCATTAATATTTTCTGCCCCTAATCCCTTGGTAGGTCAGGGATCGAAATCAAGGATCATTCATCTTCTCCCCTCTTGCAACACTTTGCCACAAGTTAATCAGGCGCATGCAGTCAGTACATTGAAGTATGAGGTGAACGTAAACATGCACACAGAATATTAGGATGATTATTACGATTGACTGCATACAGTTTTACTCAACCAATCAAAGCCCAACTCTAGGTCGACCCACTGGCAGCCTTCAGTCAGCCAGAAGTCCATAATTGAAACCTTACTAACTACCGTAACTTCGTGTAAAGTCCATAATTTCGTTCAAATTCTTTAAAAAACTAATTAAACGGCCGGAGACGGGGCTTGAATCCCGGGCCGGCAAACCCGATTCGGCCGCCTAACGCATGTTGCTACCGCTGCGTCTCCGTGGACCGTCAAAAAATACTATAAACATATACTAGGACTTAGCAAAGCCGCTCAGTACAATCGTCAGAGTTGTTATAAACGCATTAACTGCCGGCAGGGGAAAATAAAAAAAATTTTAAAATATTTTTAACAGAATGTTAGTTAACTTAAGTTAAGTAAAAACCACTACCAGATTTAGGAACTACCGGTTTCGAGACGTACCCGTCGCTTCGTCAGGACCAATACTACACTACTATATTCACATCACTATACACGCCTGATAAGCTTTCACCAATATTGATCACATGACTGTTAATCTTGTCAGAGACAAACATGCACTTATTAGCCTACTGAAAATACAGGAATCACTCTCTCCCGGTAGATTCTTGAATGTTCAGTAGGCTAAACTTTCACGAATGTGATCATATTGGTGAAAGTTTAACAATACTATGGTTGAGGTGTACAGTGTTGTGAATATAGTAGTGTAGTGTTGGTCCTGACGAAGAGACGGGTACGTCTCGAAACCGGTAGACCCCAAATCTGTTAGTGGTTTTTTTTAAGTTAACTAACATTCTGTTATAATGTCTAACCACAAAGTTAATGCTTTAAATATTAATAATATTAATAATAAAATATTTTTGACAAAAGTCGTTATTAATATTTCATGGGTGTCGGCTATAATTACTCCCTTTATATTAACTCGTGGCGTCTGCTTGCTTGCCATCAACAAAAACTTTGGATCGATTTTTGACCCTTTCCCCGTGATCCAATCGAGCTGAAACATGGCAATAAACTCGTGGCGACGATCAAGACGATCTATCAAATTTTCGTTAAAAAAATAAATAATTATCGTATAATTTCGGATTCTTAGAAATTTTATTGTTTTTTTCAAATTGGAATCATTAGAAAAGTTTGACAACGGCGGCCCGATAACGTCGCGGAATATTTTCTAAATTTGAATTACTCCGTCGGTGTGCATAATAGGTACTTCACTACGAATGTCGAAAATCTAAATTGACTGACAAATGTTTTTAGAATTTAATCTTCAAAGCATGAAGTGTCTTATCAAAGCTCAAAACATCTGACATTTTAGAAATATATTAAATGACTGTAAGTTTAGTGTTATGTTATATGTTTTAATTTGTCTTTAATTGTTGTTATACTTTACAAAGAAAGGGAGTGTAATAAAAACTTGGTTTTTATGGGTTACTTTTTTAAGTAAATACCTATTCTTTAGGAACCGGCATCTAATAATAACCAAAAACAAGTATGCAGTTCATCCAGAGGTCCTCGAGTATCTAATAAGAGGTCACGGCGTAGCATCCCACCCTTAATTATATAACGCTATTGCGGAAGATCGCGACGGTGTTCGTTCGAAGTGAAAACAATTTATTATCACAGTCTCGCCTCGCGACAGTTTTACAAAGATGGCGAATTATTCCGCACCTCCCCCCCCCCGCCATCCCCACATCCTGCCCCCCGGCCCCCCGCCCCGCGCCCCGTGTCAACGGAGTAGCCGACACGTACACTTCCCCCTTTGTCATTTTCCGGTAAGGCGTGGGGAGGAGCGGGGAAAGTGAATCTCCGACCGCCCCCCCCCCCTACGCCACCCGCCCTCCCCGGTAACCACCCTGGGGGAGCCAATAAGCCCCTGGAACCGCCGCCGCCACACGACTACGCGGCTTGCTTACCTGAAATAAAAATGACGCGACTTATCCAATAAGCACTGTACTCTTTGTTTTTTAAATGTTATTTAATTCAATCAAGTCTATTTTTGTACGATAGATGCGTTCTAAATCCAAATTGGTACATTTATGTTCGAGTGAAGAATGAATAAATAGTATTTTTCTTCTTCTTCTGCTTCATCTAGGACTGCGTCTTGTCATTGCTCGGAGCCTGTTCCTGGGATACAGATGTCCAGCTAACTCGCCATCTTTTATGCGGTCTTCCTGGGAGTCTAGTAGCTTGTTCGCTGCTATGCTCACTAGTCTCTCAGAACAAGCTCTCTCCACTGATCTCTCCAGTAACGTCTTCTAGATCTTCCCCATCGGACAATATCCTCGACGTCACAAGTCCTTCGTATTTCGGAATTCCTCACTCGGTCTTGGATTGTCAGTCCCGCAATGGGTCGGAGAGTCTTCATCTTAGTTGTTCTTAGGAGATTTTTAGTTATGTTAACGAGTACGTCTGAATACATAGTGAATATTAAAAAAAAGTAACCCACAAAACCAAGTTTTTATTATACTCCCTTTCTTTGTAAAAAATAACAACAATTAAGGACGAATTAAAACATATAACATAACACTAAACTTGCAGTAATATAATATATTTCTAAAATGTCAGATGGTTTAAGCTTAGATAAGACACTTCATGCTTTGAATATTAAATTGTAAAAACATTTGTCAGTCAATTTAGATTTTCGACATTCGTAGTGAAGTACCTATTATGTATACTGACGGAGTAATTCAAATTTAGAAAATATTCCGCGACGTTGCTAATAATCAAACTTTTCTAATGATCCCAATTTGAAAAAACCAATAAAATTTCTAAAAATCTGAAATTATATTATAATAAATAATTTTTTTTAACAAAAATTTGATAGGTCTTCTTGATCGTCGCCACGAGTCTACTTGCCAAGTTTCAGCTCGATTGGATCACGGGAAAAGGGTTAAAAATCGATCCAAAGTTTTTTCGACAGCAAGCCGGCAAGCAAGCAGACGCCACGAGTTAGAAGAAAGGAAATAAAAAGTTTGGGCGTGTTGAGCAAATGATAGAGGAAAGAATGGTAATGAGGATATATCACGCAATTGTTGACGGTGCCAGAAAGAGATGGCGGTGGAAGGTTATCCATATACAATAAGATGATCCTTTGTATGGAGAGCCATCTACTGAAGGAGCATCATCAATGTTTGATTATATGAAAATCGATGAGATGAGAATTGTGTGAGGAAAGATGAGCGTGGAACTCCATCCTTTCTGCCTACCCCTGCGGCAAAGGTGAGTGATGGTAAGTTTGTTAGATTCGTTCCAATGAAATTCGAGTAAAAAATATATGCTATTCACATAAAAGTGATGTTGCGTTTCTTAGCTTTTAAAAAGTGTGAGGTGTATATGGCGTTCTAAAAAAATATGCAATAAATAGTAATAAAGAAAACTCAATCAATAAATTCTGCAAAATTTACGCAAGCATGCGTATTTTAATTTTGAAATAAAAATGTATCACAAACTTTCAGTATATAAATTCGAAAAATCAAACGAAAAACTGGAAATTGGACTGGATATAAATAAAATCAAGATACCTATATTATAGATGTCTCGTAGAGACGAAGCTATTCTATCTTATTGGGTATTCATAGGATTTACTACCTATCGTTCGGCTGGTTTAAGTGATCACTATATACAATGTAACGTTCACCAATTCCACCCAATATAGACCACCACATCTATCAATTTTATCTATACTGGTTTATGGGAAAGACAAATTTTAACCGCAGGTGGCGGTAAGAAAATGTAACTTGCATATGAATACCTACTTTCCCATATCAAAAATAGCTTTGTCTCTATGAAACACGTGTAACATGTTTTGATTAATGAGTGTTCTTGAAAAATTTGAACTTATTCTAAATATTCTGAAAAATCAAATGTATCCATCACTTCAATACGGATTTTTGTTTGTTATTATCGTACTGTGTTGTTGTATTTCTTGGTGTTAGGAAATCTGTTATCCGCTTATGTATTGAGTTTGAGCTGTAGCTAGCTATAACTAGATTTGCCTTCTGGCCAATGACTGATTACTTTTTTTATACCATCTTTTTTACCCCTTTCCCTTATCTCATTTTTTATCTCAACTTGCGTTGAGCAGCAACGGAAATATTTTATTTTATTATTGTTTATAATTATAATTTAACTCTGAGAATTGTGTTTGAAAAATTATTCATACAAAATTAAAATATATGGATTGTAAAATTTTAAAATCGTATTAAAGAAGGATTTGGTGTTCTGGTCGATTATTTTCACTTATGTATGCAGAGTGACGAATGATTAAGTCCTCCGGCATATGGAGAAAAAAAGAGAAGTGCTGCAATCTATCAAGTTAAGAAAGCTGGAGTATCTCGGACCTATTATGAGAGGACCAAAATATAGTCTAAACCAACTCATAATCCAGGGGGAAATAAATGGTTAATGAAGCCTAGGAAGACGCCGCATCTCATGACTGCTTAACTTGAGAGGCTGGTCTAAGTGTAACTCGACTGAGTTGTTCCGTGCGGCGACCTCCGATAGGAGATGACACCATAAGAAGATTCATGTAATGAAATTTATATAATTTATTACCATAAAGTTGACCTAACACAATACAACCGAACATAATGTAGGTTATGCTTGGTTGTATACTGTGCTGTTTTGCAACAATCTGTATAAAAAATAAGATATATCTGTACTTAAAATTGGCCTTAATAATGTACGTACCTATATGAAAAATATTTGTTAACGCAAAAAATTAGCATTATTTATTAATGCAACAATGTACATAAGCAGACACCAATGACCTTTTTAAAGTACTTTTTTATTATGTAAATGTATAAGGATTCAATTAAATATATTTTCAATTTTACTCATTAAGACATTATTTATTAGTAATTTATTAGTAATTGTGAAATTATATCAAATCCAAAATATTTATACTTTGTACTTTAATACCACTCTAGGACCTGTTGACGGTCTGTTTGTTAAAAAATAAATATTATTTAAAATTGATTGATTCATTGGTTATAATTAATGAACTGTAATTATAGTGGATATAATATTCGTTAACCTCAATCTTGTTGATGAGGTCACATTTTACTAGGGGATTATTAAAGTTAGCAAAACGCTGACTTAGCTTATTTATTTATTTATTTATTTAACGCCCTTATGGGCTTTTACAAATATACAGAATAATTTTTTTTTTAAATAACCTAAGACAGTTAAAATAATAATACACTTAAAAGTTACAATAATAATAGTTAAAAGGTAAAAATAATAATACAGAAAAACATAAGACAGATAAAATAATAGTACAGTTAAAGGTACAAATAATAATAGTTAAAGGTAAAATAATAATACAGAAAAATTTGTAAACAATTGTATCAGCTTTGTCCTATACACAGTTATACTATCAGCAAAGATGTTACATTATCTTATGTGATCGACACTCGGCTTCTCCAAAAAAATTTTATATCAGAAGGTTTTGCATACTAGGTCTAGGTAAAAGTGAAAATCAAATGCAGAATAAAAATAGGAGTATATGAAAATTTTCTGAGTTTTTAAAATGATTAATTTAACTGGGATGCCCGCTGAATAATCATATTCAAAGTCAAAAAAATAACACTAAATAAAATATAAATGGTTTCGCGGGTGGTTTGAAAAGAACAAATGATAATTTCTTACATCTCACCCGCTGAATTATAATTGGTCGATCGATGTAAAATTAAAGGAAAAATTATAGCTCTACTAATAAAACCATTTAAAAATGTACATTCAAGATTCTCGGATTATGTGCCTCGGGGCCTCCACGGCTCTGAGCGCGGGCTATTTTACGCAGATTAAAACGGATTAGACCACTGATTTATTCCGTACGTTTTTTTCCATCAGTAGGGTGATCGTAATCTGGACACTTTTAAAGAATATTTGACACAATTGTCATTCTTGACGGAGAAAATTTAATAAAATCTTCAAACATCTCACATGTTGTAATTATTTTAAGGACTTATTATGGAAATAATTGTCATCCAACTATTTTTAATTTATTTATTCATACGCCAATCGGCTATATACATGGATTTTACAAAAATAATAGCCTTAAATGAGTGGATTAGAAAAATTGCACATATATAAAAAAAATACTAGCATAGTAACAACATGGTATAATCATATAGGGTTGAGGGTAATTTTAATACTCTGATAACAATCTTTTTGCCGCTGATGAGAATGAGACGTATGATTCATCGAAGAAGTTGATATCAACGCAGTGGGTATTCACCAGATTGGCAATCCTATTTCTTGGGCCATTGTACACGTAACTTTTTGTGGATTTAGTGGTTTCTAACAATCTACGCACTCTTAGATCCGGCCTAGCAGTGATAATGCCAAATTGTTCCAGGATCTCGGGCGAGTCTATTTGTCCGTTGACAGATTTGTAGAAGAAGGTCAGGTCAGACAATTGTCTTCGAGTGATTAGTAAAAACAAATAATTGATGAAAGTCATAAAATAATAAACAGTAGGCAGGATGCGCCCAAAGGACATCCATCCTAGATAATTGAATTTTGGGTCATAAACAGTAAACAATCTCTGACGGGCAGCAACTATACGCTTTTTTACTCCGAGGTTGACTGTCGGCGACTGAGGCTATCTGTGGACGGGAAAAAACTACCGTGCTTCATTTGTTTGGTGGAAAAAATATTACGGTACAATATTATGAGAACCCAGGTTCAATATTACTAGAACACATTCCATTTTATTAGGACTACATGTACAGTGTACAGCTTCTCATGCACGATCTTCAGTTTTCAGCTATTAACACTGCCTTCCTACAATATTTTATTTATCTGATTATCCCAGGTCTTTCGTCTCGTCTCGCCTCTTGTTTTACCATCCTCTCCTTGCTCATGCGTTAAATAAAATAATTGAATATTATAGTATAACATTTTGTTGGGTCTACCGGGCATATTTTATTTTTTCTAAAAAACAAAATTTGTGCACAACCTACTATTGAATATTTTCACACTTAAGATTCCATCCCCTTCAGATGAAATTCCATAATTAACACATTCAACCCCCCCTTCCCCTCACCCTCCACTCACCAACCCTTCACCGTAACACATTTGCATGGTTTATATTTTTTTCACAACAATCCTGAAGAAGAGAACATTGTTCTCGAAACATTCATATTGTATATCTAATAAAGTGGTGAAAACAAAGTGATTTGTGTTGTATATTAATAACAATGCCACCACAAAGTTTAAACCTTCATTCAGAAGAAAAAAAATTCTTCGATCAATAAATAATATCTATCTTCATCATTACCACTGATTATACAACCATTGGTGGGTCTTGGCTTCCTCGAGAATTTCAAGCCCTTATACAATTATACAGTCCTGGATTTCTAAGACAGATGTCTTTGAAAAAATTGTTGCTATAATTTTCACATTTTCATTTTGGGCTTGTTGCTAGTAGCTATGGCGAAGGCCTGAAAATGTTTGGTGATAGCGAGAAATGCTTCGTACGAGGATGAAAGATTGACGACTTCTCGCTACACGTAATTTGTAGATGTCCATTTGTGAGCTGATGTAAAGATTAGACCAATTGTTGTCACCATAGCTATGCTGACAGCAATTGGCTGCAATCATTCTCAAAAAGTGAATAAATCGGAAGCGTGATGTTTTGTTAAAAGGTTTTGCAGAGGGCCCAGTATATTGGAACATATTGTATTCTAAGACACACACGCTATTGCTTATATTATAGTTTGGTAGACTCAATTGTAAACTACGGTTTAAACAGCTACGGATTGACGTTCCAATCATATTTAGACAAAGTTAAACAACTACTACTAAGAATAATTAAAACTATGGCAAATAAAAAACAACACCGCCAACTACAACAACAACAAAACGCTGGACCGATGACATTTCAGGCAGAGAACACATGATACAACAGAGAAGATTCAGAGGAATGCATAATTCGGAATAATCCAAGAATATGGTCCCGTTGTTCATACAATGAAAATAAGTATTTCACTATATAATTTAATGTCCTGTTAATTTAATCTAACTAAAATAATCGTAATCTAAATTAAACAAACCAAACCTAATAACCTAACCAAACCAAACCTAATAACCTAACCTAACCTCATATATTGCCTATGAAATGTCAAAATATGCAGTGCATTTTTCGAAACTTGAATGTGTAATATCTTATTTAATACTTACTTTATAAACGTAAATTATCTTTCATTTTGTTATTACTACATTCAATAATATAGTGAAATACTCATTTTCGTTGTATATGCAATGAGACCATTATCTTGGATTTAGCCCATAATTCCTGTACTGGACGCAGATATCCTGACAATGATAATTTTATTATAAATTCATCACAATGGCCATGAAGCCAATTACAGTCACAATCACATCACAAAATCCACTCAGGTTAGAGAAAATTACATGCAATGTATTGTTACTTCACCAGAAATTAAACTCTTTCATTCCCACTGGACTAGAAGGGCTCAAATGATTGATTTTAACAGAACAGTTTAAATTTTACAGCTGAATAAATTCTTCTACTTCTTCCAGCCCCTCTATCCCGGTTCATCCAGGGTCAGGTCTCCTTGTACAAAGGCGCCAGGATCTCCTGTCCTGGGTTGTCATAATGGGAACATCTTGTGCTGCCTCCTCTCAATATTTGTCCACCATGTTGCTGGGGGTCTGCCTCTACCTCTAGTTTTAATTGGGATGCTCAGTTCTCTTCTCGGTAGAAAAAATTAACGAATAAATATATTAAATATAAAGATTCACGATACAGTGTAAGAAGTAACGAAGCAAATGGTATGGGAGTAAGAATGGACAGAAAAAAGGGGAGAAGACTGAAAGCGAGAATATACTATAGTTAAATGACAGTTAAATATCATACATAATCGTGTACTGCACGTGTTTCTGTAATATAAAGTCTGCGACTTGATTCAAGCAATGCAAACTTTTTAAAGCGATAAAAATCATGAAGAGGCAACGCAAATACTTCCATATTTCGTCAATCTAACTGTCATTGCGCCGCTCATAGATAAGATATGATTGCGCCGCACTGACAGCTGGGTTGACCAGTAAGCAAAAAAGAATATGGCGAAGTTCACAAACAATTTTGAAACATATATATGTATATTGAAAATTAATAAACGTGTATAAATATTAAATACGATATTTTTATAAATGACCTTTTTTTTCAAGTTTGTGTTATATGGGGTACTATGTCGTGTTGTTACGACCTTTCGGGCCGACGTTTCGGATCCCATTGCAGGGTCCATCATCAGGGCTGATGTGATGTGATGGACCCTGCAATGAGATCCGAAACGTCGGCGTCGGCGTCGGCCCGATAGGTCGTAACAACACGGCACAATACCCCAGAAAACAAAAAATTGAAGATTCTGAGTGGCCGTGAAAACCTAAGAACATTCATGACCATTTTTATTTTATGTGCATAATATTTCATTATTATGCACATAAAATATAACATTAAATGTTATCTGCGTGTATTTTAAAACAATCTATACTTCTCGTTCCTTTATAGGTACAATTTGTTTTTTTATGCTGGCAATGTAAATATTCGCAATACGGGATAATTAGGACGATTATAATGTAGATATGTATGTTGTTAGACAATTCGCCAGATTAGATTTGATGATGGTATTGGTACGTATGATGATTTGGTTATTTTGCATAGACTTTTACTGTAGTAAATGAGAAAAACAAGAATAAAAGTAATCCCAATATTAGATTTTTAGTAATATACAGGGTCATTTGGAAAACATTAATAACCTCGCAGGACTATATTCCTCCCTTGATTATGAGTCGAAAATGTTCAAGCTATTATGACCTATAATATCAATAGTTAAGGAGATATGCGACATCAAATTTTGCATTTTTTTTTCAATACTTCTGACGTATTTTTTGTAAAACATTGGAATATCATTACCGTAACTCATATCAAATATGAAAATTTCATTCCCTTTAACACAAGTCAAATAAAAAAATAAAAACCTTCGAATTCCAATTGGAATTTTTTCAGGGTTTTTATCATTTTATTTAAGATGTATTGAAACGAATGAATTTTTCGTAATCGATATGAATTACTGTAATGATAGTCCAACGTTTTACAAAAAATAAGTCAGAAATATTGCAAAAAAAATGCAAACTTTGGTGTCGCATATCTCCTTAACTATTGATATTACGTCATAATAGCTGGAACATTTTCGACTCGTAATCAAGTCAGAAATATAGTCCTGCGAGGTAATTAACGTTTTACAAATAACCCTGTATAACATTATTTGACACATTACTGAGTGGGTTCCCAGTCAAATGAATATAAATCAATAATCTTGGATTTGTTGGCGCGGGGTGAAATGTTCACCCTGTAGCGAGTACGTTTCGCGAGAGCCTAATCGCCGGTTAAAAGTCCCGAGCCCGATCGGCCCCTCATTAATGAGATGCTCTTGCAAACCGGTGTCGAATTAACGTTGACACTCGTGTTAAGCGTTAATGTTGAACGCTGGCACGACCGGCGAGGCAAGTAATTCCGCCGCGGAATTTCAGCGGTGGAACTTAAATAGTTAAGGCTGGATACGCTTCAGAGGTCTTCGAGCCCGCGTCATTAGCTCTGTTCATTATAACTATGATTGTTTCAACTCGGTGATTAGCAAACTTTATAAACTGTGCTTTTTATTTAATTTGGGTTTATATTTTACAATTTTTTGACAGAGGTGGATTGGGAATGTTCCGGTTTTTCTTTTCTTAGGCAAAAACTGTATGATTTCTTAAATAAAGTTCTTATATTTTCTATATTAAGGGGTGGGTAAGGTTTTTAACTCTTTTTTTGCATTTTATTTTTAATTTTTTAAATGAATGTTTAACATCGCAAGAATATTGTGTCAAAATTTCAAGTCAATCGGAGCAAAATTGACGAAATTATGAACATTTGAGCGATACTCAGACTGATTTTCTATACCTGCTACATATAATATTCTTCAAATATCATACTTTAATGTACCATCAGTTTTAATAAAGAGATTTTAACTGTGTCGTCACAAAAAATTCACAAAAACGTGCCTTTTTTTGTACGAATTAACCTTACCCCCCCCCCCCCTTAAGTATTTTTACATTTAATTATAAATATTTATACATTTTTAAATATATTTATTTATATCAATAATGATACAAAAATCTACCGTTTACATAATAGAGTAAACAAGATAACTAAAGAGAAGCAACATTATATATACAGTATATACCTACAGTTATTAGAAGGTTTGAACAGTGATATAAATTAGAAAAAAAAGAGGCGTGAAGTAGATAAAATAAAAGAAATAGGTATAATAATTAATTTTATGAATACATTAAAGATATGACATGTAGAACTTTTATTAACGCATCTTTATAATGTGTTAAACCAGAGTTGAAAAAAAATGTAATCAAATAGTCTAATATTTAAAAAAAAAAATAGTTTTTCGGGAGTTAGTTTTCTCAGAGGTTGTCACGATTAATAGATATTTTGACACATATTATGATTAAAATAAAAGATTTGTTTATTTAAGTATACACGTAATAAAAAATAATAATAAATAATTCACGGATATATTTTTAATAATTATTACACAAAAAAGTTAGTTAAAGTAAAATAAAAAAGTATGACTTGAAATAACATAGTGCGATCCTGAAAACGCCCTGAAACACTTGCAGAATATTTTACGAATAACGAACGAAACTTCTAACATGCATGACATATTACAAAGACATATTTGTAAATAAATACTCAAACACCACACATCCACACCTTTAAGGCAACAATCGCCACTGGTTTAAACTACAATAGATCGTACCCGTTTAAACGTAATAAATTTGTGAAACTCTTTTTGAAGTTCTGTTAAAACCCTTTCGCTAGTACTACATATGAACATCAAAAAAGTAACCCATAAAAACCAAGTTTTTATTATACTTCCTTTCTTTCTAAAATATAACTACAATTAAAGACGAATTAAAACATATAACGTAACACTAAACTTACAGTAATTTAATATATTTCTAAAATATCAGATGTTTTCAGCTTTGATGAAACACTTTATGCTTTGAAGATTAAATTCTAAAAACATTTGTCAGTCAATTTAGATTTTCGACATTTGTAGTGAAGTACCTACGAGTATTATGTATACCGACGGAGTAATTCAAATTTAGAAAATATTCCGTGACGTTATCGGGCCGCCGTTGCTAATCAAACTTTTCTAATGATTCCAATTTTAAAAAACCAATAAAATTTCTAAAAATCCGAAATTCTACGATAATTTTTTTTTAACGAAAATTTGATAGATCTTCTTGATCGTCGTCACGAGTCTACTTGCCAAGTTTCAGCTCGATTGGATCACGGGAAAAGGGTCAAAAATCGATCCAAAGTTTTTTTGTTGGCAAGACGGCAGGCAAGCAAGCAGACGCCACGAGTTAATATAAAGGGAGTAAAAAAAGCGTCCTTTCTGAAAGCTCTCCAAAATGATCAGAATTATGTATTGAAAAATGAACAAGACTTCCAAAATATATCACATATCTGAAAATTATTATTTGTATTTAAATTCTCGCACATTCAGGCACCATCGGTTAAAACTACAATATCTTGAACCTGTTTAAACGTAACGTATATGATACGCGAAATAAAAAAAAATACAAAAAAATATCACAAAAGTGTTGACGACATCGCCGGCTATAAACCCACCACAAAACGGTGAAAAGATGTACCGCCGCCAGTATATAATAAGGGAATATCTCCTTCACTGATTGCGACACGTAGCGTCTTAACACCCTTCCGCGCCGCCCCCGTCCATTATTAGGGTGGACATCCCTATAAGTTAGCCCGCCACCCCGACACGGAGCAAACACAACCTTACAGACAATAATGGCAAAGCCAGCCGCAGATCCTTACGGAGCGTGTACACAATATTGTCACAAAATGGAATCTTTTTGTCCTCCAGAATGTGCGGTGTTATCAATTTACACACTAACAAAAATACAGCCTTCTCGCTCTCGGGCGCCCGAGACGAACCTCCACGAAGGTTACCGTGAAAGTGCGGAAAATCAGACGGCAACGTAGATATTCTAGTGAAAAACTTTATTTTTCTCTTTAGACAATTTTTTTTTATATATATATTGATTATTTTCTTTAAAAACTTATTTAAGTGCGAATAATCTGCACATGGTTACCATTTGTACTTGAATAGTGAATGGACACCCACCGCATTCCCAGGACCGTTTTATGAGCGAAAGCTCCCATATCGGTCCTACTCATAAGTCGCCAGGTTAAAAATTTTTTTTTCATAAAAAAAGTCCATTCACTGTTCCTCCTCCAGAATTCATCACAATTTCTTTATTTATTTGAAAAATATACAGGAAATAATATTATCAAAAATACAAAGTATAAAAATTAAAACAGAATGAAGGCAAGGGTGGATTGAGTGGGAAGGAGGGACAGTGAGGGATATGTAGAAAGGATATCAGGGTACTCTCCCTATAGGTAAGGGTAAGGTAACAGAAAAATGGGACTATACTTGGACTGTACTTGGAATGTAGTTGAATAATTCAAGTGTTTTTCATCTATTTTACCGTATCGACACTCTGGATGTGACAATTTTTCATTTCATTCAGTGATACGGCTAATAACGCACTTTTCTGCAATTCAGCAGAATGGTAGAAAATATGAAAAAAATGGTTTACCGTACATGAAAAATTGTTAATGTAGAATTAAAATAACACACAATAATAGAATAGTACACTCAATTGGGTTTTGCTACATTCATATTTATCGATCAACGTCGTGGACGTGAGTTGACAGAACGTTTCATATTATGATATTTTTTTCTTTGAGGTAAATCTTGTGATGATTTCGCGGTACACTAGGACACACTAATGTGCTGCGTTTGAAAAAGAGTCGTGTAACAATGTGTAAATGATATACAATATTTTATACAAACAATTATGTATTTACTACTAAAATATCAAATTTCTTTGACCAGTGCAACAGTGATGCTTTGCATCTCCTAGGAGTAGTAAACTCAGCCTGGTGAATGTTAGTCCCAGCAAGGGAATTCAAAACTACAGCCAAAGAGGTCAGAGATACGCGAAAAGAATGCTTGAAATATTTTAATGCTTCTTCTATGTATAGTTTTCTGGGATATTCTGCCGTGTATGTGTGACCTCTCTGGCCCAAGAGGTCACATACACAGGGCAGAATATCCCAGAAAACTATACACAGAAGATTCTGAACGGCCGTGAAAACCTGAGAACATTTTAATGCTTCGTTCCAAAACGCCAAAGCATCTGTAAAAGTAACATTACGATTTTCTTTGTTATTTATCATATCATGGTCATGACTAATTAAGGATCACTAGCAGTAGTTAAGCAGTACTTGATTTTATCTTATTATACTTTATATATTATACTAATAAGTATATAAAAATGTATTATTGATTATTAAAACTAGCTTGCAAACGCCACTTATATTGCCATTTCTCTTCTGACACAAAACTCTTAAATCCTTCACATTCGCACATCTTATCATGTAAGAGCTACGACTGTTGAGGCTTCTAATAGGATGTTCTTCCAGCTTCTGGTGTACCTGGCTACGGCAAGTCTTTCGTTCATTTATGGTGACATCAATACTCGCGTCATATATCACTTACTTATTTACCATTATTGCACTATTCTTGTTTGCACTTAATCCCATTCACTATTTCAAAACCAACATTACATTCCCAAATTAAATGCAAAATTAAAAACATCTTGGTATCCGGCGCTTCAAAGTCATTCTCGTCGCAGACTCCGCAGAGATAGTGATCAACAACAGATGAATCATACATACAACACAATACACATCATGACTTCGGCACGGTATTGCAAGCCGATACTTAACCACAACACCAACATTCAAGACAACACATCAGCCCTGATGATGGACCCCGCAATGGGATCCGAAACGTCGGCCCGAAAGGTCGTAACAACACGGCATAATACCCCAGTAAACACAAACTTGAAGATTCTGAGTGGCCGTGAAAACCTAAGAACATTCTTATTACATTCCCATTACGATTATCAGAAAAACTTGGTACTTCGCAAAGTATCCGAATTCTTCCCTGAACCGCAACAAGTATACCTGTCTCTTTTCGGCTGGAGGAAATCTGTGACCAGAGGTAACAGCAGATTCTGCGAAGGCTTCGCTGGACACGCTCGGACATCGCTCCTTACACCCGCTGAGGCCCGCGCGCACAAGTTTCTCTAGGGGTTGGGACGGGGCGCGGGGCGGGTCGGGGGCGCAACTTGTACGAGAACCCCCCGTAACAATGTGTCACCTAACGTGAACACAGTCCTGTGCTGTTCGAAAAAGTGAGCAATATTTTCCCGATACTTTCGTGATTTCCGTATTTTTTACGCATGAAGTGAAGGGAAATAAAAACATATTTTTGTTGAAAACACATATTTATTGTAATGTTGCTTTCTTTGATAATTTAAATTAATAAGATGAATCACTAGGTTAATCAGAAAAAAATTGTCTTCGATAAAATGTATCGTAGGTCACCACGGTGACTATGCGAGGTTTAATCAAAGACGCGAAATTTTCGCTTTGCTCACAAATTCTTTGTTTATTCATCAATTTTATTTGTATCTCCGTCTAAATAGTTCCCATTAGATGTTGTGCCAGCGATTTTTCCATGCATAAAAAACAGCAGAGCATACCAAAATACATAGAACCTTTTATAAACATTCAATGTGGCTACTATTATCAAGATACGTTAGGGGTAACTGCACCAACAGAAATTTAACAATTGTAATCATCTTTAAACTCCAGCCCCTTTTGTCAGTAGGTATTTAAATAATTATTTATTTCTATTTCCAACTAATTCACGTAAAAAATCTATATTTGGATGTACCTAGTCAAGTTAAAAATGTTGTTTGGTTTTTAGGGTCATTCCACATCTTTTTTCATTTGTGTTTCTACGACCAATCTGGCATAGTGAATTTAATATTTCACCTACCGATAAAAAAAGTCTGATACTCTCGAAACTCAAGTACAATATAATTTAACTCAAGTAGAGATAAGATAGTTTGTTCATGAACGCTAGAGAAACGATTATCAAGACGCCTCTTCTTAACAAATCCTTCGGCCCCAGTCTAAGTTGGACAAGAAGGCTTTAGGAACAGTTTGTGTCTTGATTGGACATCAATTACAATAGCGTAAAATAGGGGAAGATGGAAGACTTTATACCCCAATCCTCCTAGGATCAGGGGATGAAAATGATCACTTTCACAAAGCATAAGGGTAGAAGTAGAGAGTAGAACGCCACACTCTTCTGACCTGGCACACCTCGTTCTTTTCCCCCTTGCTTTATTCACTTTCATGCATCTTCTAACATTCGTTCTTCGGTTTTTGAATCTCTTAATGGGACCGTTTTCCCCTATTAGTTATCAGTATTTTTACAAACGTCCTCTGTTTCTGATCCCTTCAAAACTAGCCTCATGTATTTTCTTTACCATTCTCTCCTCGTTCACACATTTCACATCTTCCAACCATGTATATCGATTTCAATCGTATCAGCGACTCACTCTTTATCCTATTTCCATCCTAATTTGTTCACTCTTCACTCTATTGTAAATAGGTATACAGACATTGCGCACATGCGTTTTGTTCTTGTTCATTTTATTCAATGTATTTGGTATCAGAACTCCACGATGATGATGTAAAAATAGATTTCAAAGAAAAAAATAAATACTGTGTTTTAAACCACTTTATTGCTATATATTTGTCAGCTAGTTTCGGTTGGACTCAACCTTCTTCAGGACAATTACAATATAGACTATATACAATATCAGTCTATATTGTAATTGTCCTGAAGAAGGTTGAGTCCAACCGAAACTAGTTGACAAATATATAGCAATAAAGTGGTTTAAAACATAGTATTTAATTTTTTCTTAAATTTCTTATAATATCAAGCCACAAAGTGTTTTCTTGCTTTGAAAAGTTTATAGATTTCAAACTTATTCCCTATTAAATTAATAAAATAAATAATTATAAATAACTTATTTGCGTGCTTAAGAGATAAGCGTATCTATTACTTCACATTTCTAATTAATTTGCATCATATCTGCAAATCCTCGCACAGTTGCCCCACCCTAACCCCTCCCACCAGATCATTAGGCTATTCAGTGTTGCCTTCACAATGCGCTGAAAGAGCTTTGATTCCAAATGGGAGTGCCACGTGGCGGCCACGTCCCGCGATGTGATTATCACACGTGGTTCGCTAGCAACATCCGATATCACTAACCATATTTACATGCAGAGAACCTCTATTATTCGTTGAATGGGCTAATAAAGATCGTAAAGCTTAGCATAAATAATATGATTAACACAATAACATCCAATACACTATGGATGGTGAATCCTCTTATTTATGATGACGTATGATAAATAAATTAAATTATAGTCATCTTATAGTGATTTTGTGTTTTTGATTTGAATCGATAATTTCTTTAAAGGCAATGTGAGCAATATTCACCACTTTTTCTCACATCTTCTATTACATTTTTTTTTGGATTGATTTTAAAATATATAATCATTTTTATTTATTGAACTTTTATTTAATGATTTGCTTGAGTCTGAATATTATTCTCAATATATTTTATAATTAATTATTTTCATTATTAATTATTAATTAACCGTAAAAAGTGTATTATATTATATGATATTCAAATATTCAAAAAATATTTATATTTGTACTTTAATGTCACTCTAAGACCAATTATTATTATATTAATGACCTTTTGACAGTCTGTTTGTAAAAATAAAAAAAAATAAAAAAATAGAACTAAAAAGGTTGAAAAAAAACATATTAAAAACAAATATTTAAATAAAAGTAGTTTTTGAAACAAACAATCATTTATTCGTAAATAAACTGAATAACAGATTTTTATATTATTGTTATAAATTTAAAAACAATCATTTACCTTGTAATATTATTGAAAAAAAAGCCATAGCAATAAATTATATCGCCATTTGAAGCCCCCAAAGTAGAGTAATTTTTAAAACGTCATTTGCTTGGTAATTTATAAATTGATTAAATTATTTATTTTGTGTTATTTTATGAAGATACACTTATTTAAAATACATGGAGCGTAGTGAATAAATTTTAATTTGTTCTGTTTCTGTGAGGAAAATGTGATACAAAATTCAACAAAAGATATAAGAAAAAGCAGCAAATTTGCCCAAATTACCAGACCATCATGTTACCAGGCCTTAATCACACCGTCCATGCAAAACTCTTCTGAGTTGATGAAGACAAGTCTCTTTGAACGTTGATTGTTGACTATATCTGACCTTATAACAACTATTGCTATTCTAACTCATATATTTTTAGTATGGCATAGCTTGAATATCGCGAATAACTTCATTCATCTCGTGTACTGTATAACTGAAGGAAAATTTTATTGAAAGAACGTAGAATATTAAAATTAAATTCTTTTGAATAAATAGAACCATTACCACTATCAAAAAATTAGTAATAAAATCAAAAACTTGACGCCTTTGAAACATATCTTACTTCCATTTATGAGGAGCTACATATTGACGTTCGTTTTATTCTGATTTAATTATTTCTCTGTCACTTGATTGATTTCAATTTCAAATCTATTACCATCTTAATTAATGCTGATCAAATTGTCACAAGACTGTACAAAAGAAAAAAATTGCACGAAATTTAGTGATTTGACAGCACTCTTCACATTCTACTGTAAATTATAAATTACTAGAAAGGTTTAGAAATCCCTCGTTCATACCTGAAGTTCACGAAATTTCATTTCCTATTTAAAAGGTGACATAACCGCCGCACGCAACAGTTTCTTGGGACAGTTCAGAGAAACTAGAAATAAACCACAGAAATCGAGCGGCGGTTCAGTATGGCTAGCGAAGTGCATTAGGAGACTACCTACCAGGCTTTCAATAGTGAAAATTTTTATCTTAGGCATGCGAATATTCTGGAAAGACGAGTAATATAATGTTCCACAGGTGAATGATTATTGTGGTATTAAAGACTACTGAACAGACTACAGAACAGAACAGAAAAACTACTGAACAGAAAAGAAAAACAGTGCTACAATCAAATTCGGTCCAGTGGCTTTGGTGACTTATAAACTCTTTATGTAATTTTGAGAATTTCATCTATCTTTCGCCGCTGCAATCCCATGACAATGTAGTTTTTTAACCGTTGACACACTAACCGTTATTTGAGATTTTTATCTGAATATATTATATGATTAGCAACTGATTTTTTGCAATTCGACGGGCAACCATCAGCACTATACAACAGTTATACCTTAAATACCAAACATCGGTACAGACAGACACAAATAACAAATAACAGTACCGAAAATAAATAACGGTTCGACCATGACTAGTACCCCGTATCATCGCATTTCTTAGCATCACGATTGGTCTCTAAAATCCTCTCCTTACACAGTCCTGTGTATGTAAGAAATCCCTTTAACGTTGGACAACCCTTAGACCGAGCCCACGATACCTGGCGAGGCGTCCTTTTTGCACATACTTCCAGTTGATATTGAACAACTTTTTGGCTTATTTTACCGGGGGAGTATTGATTGGCCTCCCCCTGGCACAGGCGCTGATGCTGGAGTTATGACTCAACGCCGAGTTTTTGCTTGTCAACATTGTTGATGAGATGTTTTCATTTGCATACATTACAACGCAGCGCTTTCAGGGGTAGCCCGGAATTACCTCGATGCAAATTGAATTTTTAATATTGCGGAGATTAATTCGGGTTATTTAGAATTTCGAGGGTGGGTAACGCTATTCGCAGAATGTTAAACAGGTTATGAGATTGAATCGTATTTTTATAAATAAAACATATTTTTTACAACCGACAGGATGAGATGCAAGATTTTTTTATTTTTTTATTTTTTTTTGTACTGTGTAGGTTTAAAGAATATGCTTTTGTACCTAAATCGCGTGTCGATATATCAAAATATCAGAATTCCACGATAACTTTCAAAGCTGAAATCAAGATCGATGTCACTCATTAAATACAAACTGCATGACCAAACTGTCTACTGCTTTACTCAATGAAAAACGTATATAATATACTGTAGACACGTCACAAGTGTGAAATCTTGTCAACTCAAAAGTAAGGTAATTGCTTTATTTGGATTCGTTATCGAACGGACCTTCTTTGTGATCGGGCGCGATGCTACGCCGAAAAAAAAACCGGGGAAAAAGGAACATAGTGTCGTACACTATTAGTGTGAGAAGTATATCATTTTAATCACCATTTTTACGTGATTACTTGATTATGTGATTTGTTGTCTTTCAATGCAATATTTGCTACATATGAAAGCCGGCTAGTATGGGAATAACGTGTCTATATTATAATACGTCAATGTCTTTACTGACGTTTTTTTTTCCTTCGGTCGCAATCCTAGGATTAGTCTGCAACAAGCACTCGCTTTCTCCACTCCTTTCTGTCACTTGCCAGCCTCTTCATTTCTTGTGTAGCACACATCTCCGATAATCTAGTCTACGTAGCTTAATCTCGGGCAGCCTCTACGATTGTTGTCTTCAACATTTCCCTTAACGATGGTAAAAAGCAGGCCCGGAAGCCATAAATCAAGGCCTATCCAAATTGGTCATGGGCGATTCTGTTCAAGAGCCGCCTCTTTTCGCCCACCCTGCTCAACACTTCGTCGTTTCGGACATGTTCTGACCAATGGATCCTCGCCATGCGCCTGTAGCACCACATCTCAAAAGCCGCTACTCTCCCGGATATGCTCTGGCCGATGGTCCATGATTCGCTGCCATACATGTTTTACATGCAAATATAAAACTGATGTTTTATACAACTCAAAAATGCCCATTCAAACTTAAGGCCGACTACACAAGACCCGAGGTGGTATACGGGGCAGAGGTTCACGAACAAAAAACTAACCCATAAAAAACAAGTTTTTATTATACTACCTTTCTCATTTACTAGTGGAAACGGGCTTGGCGCTTAACCTACACGTTGGGCTCGAGTCAAGGGAGTAATATAAAATTTCGATAAATCCAAAATTATACTATAATTTATAATTTTAAACGAAAATTTGTTAGATAATTTTTATCGTTGCCACGAGTCTGTCTGCTAAGTTTCAGCTCATTTGGATCACAGGAAAAGGGTTAAACATCGATCCAAAGTTTTTTCGACAGACAAGCAAGCAGACGCTACGAGATAAATGAAAGGGAGTAAAAAATAAGCTCCTATTTATAAATAAAATAAGCGACGAGCAAGAGGTGACCTCATCGAGACATTCAAGATTCTATCGGGCTACTACAATATTCCTAATATGACAGATATGTTTGCATTTAACACTAATGTGGGCCTTCGAGGACATCACCTGAAGTTGAACAAGTCTCGGTTCTCGTGTAACCCAAGAAAGCATGCATTAAGCAATAGAGTGGTCAATATGTGGAACAGTTTGCCCGAGGGCATTGTGTCTGCAGCCAGTGTCAACCAATTTAAGAATAGGCTGGATATTCAAATGAGAGACAGTGATATGGGCCTATCAGCTTAAGCTGCCTGCCCATTATCAATAATAATAATAATAATAGATATAGATAATATAAATTACATTATTGATGAGTAAAGAATGAGCATCTTTAATGTCGCCCCATAACTAAAAAACGAGATGATAAAATAGATTGATCCTCTGAAGCGAAGACTACACAGCGAGCATTAAATCGCCTTTACGGCGGCCGTAAACAGCGAAAGTTGTAAAGAGTGTGTCCAGCGATATTTTTTGCTTTACGCCGTGTAAGTACGACTTCTGATACGCGGTCCGTCATAGTGGGTAATAGGCCGTAAAGCCGCTGCGGCCGCTGAAAAGCCATCATAGTTTTTAAGTCCCCCGCGCGAGGGCTGCGACCCGTTTCTTTTTTACGACTCTCCCACAATATGCCGGACAGCGGACTTAGCGGTCTGTCCCCCAAATAAGAAGCCCTAATACCGGCCTGTAATTCCAAATAATGTCACGCAGCAAGTGTTCTCTTCAGGAATATAGAATCTTATAGAACAGGAGCGAGCGACTGCCACACTTACGTTGTAGGTAGTATCAAACCTGAAATATTTTATTCAGAATATTTTTGAGTTTGTTCAAATCTTTCAGAACGGTAGTGCTGGATTTCTTGTCACAGAGACATCATTAATCAATTAATGTATATTGTAGATGTCTCACGGAGACGAAACTGTATTTTTATGGGAGAGTAGGTATAGAAGTCATTTTTTGGTGTACATAGGACTTACGACCTATCGTATGGTTGGCTAAAGTGATCACCTTACACATATGTAACGTTCACCATTTCCACCTATGACAGAGTATACCATGTCTACTTATTTTTTGGAAGTTGTATATATTTGAATTGCATGCATGGAAATGGCGAACGTTATATATGTGTAAAGTGATCACTTAAGCCAACCATACGATAGGTTGTAAGTCCTATGTACACCATAGTGTACATAGGACTTACGACTGAAAAATGACTTCTATACCTACTTTCCCATAAAAATATAGTTTCGTCTCTGTGAGGCATCTATTATATACATTAACAGAAATATTTTCTCTACATCTAAACTATAGTCACTATAGTAGGTAAGAAGATCTGGATATTATGATATTTGAGCTGAGAGTATTTTGGCAGATAAGAGGTAATACAGACACAAAAAATGTAAAAATTTAAGGTATAGATACAATTATTAGATAGTGGCAGGAATAAAATATATAAAATTCTGAATTGTCACTGAAACTGCGACGTAAATTATATAATTATTGATGTGTAACATCTTTCCTCTCGCTTTCCTGCAATCTGTGGCTGTGATTTCGTGAAAATGGATGGAAATGCGTAACAAAAAAATGATCGTTTATAAACCAATCAATGTCCAGCAAGTGCCATAGAAGACGCACACTTCCAACATTCAACGCTTCTGATTTTGTATATATGTTGCGCGTCTGGTTTTAAGCGTGTGGATGTTGTGACTTTGATATATTTTGGCTTATTATCTTCGAAAATATCCAATAAATACATAATTTTTTTTACATTAATGTAAACAAAACAAATTTTATGTAATTTATGTGACTATTTTTAAATATTTATTCAAAGTTTTCATACAATATGTATAGCGGCACACTACCGCCATCTATTAAAATAAATAAAAACGTATAATTGACCAAACACATTTCTAAACAAAATGCGTAAGTACCTACCTATTGCGGCAAAATTCAATTTTAAATAAATGCACATACATTTTCTTTACTTCTGTTTACTAATTAATAAATATATAGGCATAAGCTTTTTTTAAATTTTGATGTTAATTTGCAGCTCAATTGATATTTTTAATTGTGAGATGTCAAATGTTACACATCATACGCGACTACTGTAAGGCTCGCTCGTTTTTTTTATAGAGTTTCAAAGCGTCTAGCGGAAGAAATGACCCACAAAGAGCGCCTCACAATCATTATCGTGAGTGTATAGTACTGTCCCGTTAAACATATCATAAAATCAGATTTGTTTGTTTGCACCTGCATTACCTGTTATCTACCAAAATCCCCAGAACTCAAATGTCATAATATCCAAACGTTGTTATCTACTATAGTGTAAGTAGTTTAGAGAAAATTTTTCTTCTTTGTCTATTATTGTGCGACAGAAAGTTAGACTGAATATCATAGGAACGTTGTTGTTATAAATAATCTTATTATGGACTACTCATCATCAAGAGGAAAATAAGTGGTAAAAGAAGCGTAGGAAGACGCCGCATCTCATCATCTGCGTAACTTGAGGGAACTTGAAAGTACTCGACTAAGTTATTCCGTGCGGCGGTATATAAATTCGTAATCGCCAGAATGATCGCCAATCTACGATAGGAGATGACACCATAAAAAAAATAACTCATAAAAAACAATTTTTTATTATACCCTTTCTTATTTACTAGTGGAAACGGATTTGGCGCTTAACCTACGCGTTGGGCTCGAGTCGGGCGACTCTACGAAAGCGAGCAATAAAAAATTTCGAAAAATCGAAAATTTATAGTATAATTATTAATTTTTTTAAAACAAAAACTTTTTAGATCATTTTTATCGTCGCCACGAGTCTATCTGCAAAGTTTCAGCTCGATTGGATTACGGGAAAAGAGTTAAAAATTGATCCAAAGTTTTTTCGTCAGACAAAGGGCGTAAAAAGAAGAAGAATACTTGAATGACCAGCCTTTAAATGAATTCTGCATCAGTATGTACTGTGTACTAGGTATATATTATATGCTTGTTAATTGGTCTAATGTTAAAACACCTGCTTAGTGATCAAGCGGTCAGAGATTCGAGGCTTATTCCAGAAGACTAGTAAGTCCAAAAGAACCATATTTCTCGTGGTCTCTCCGGTATTCTCCTTTCAGTCTCGATACTCTTGGTTTTATGAAACTTTTGATTGTTTCTTTCTGCTCCCTGTGCTTTGCTAGCCATAGCCATACCAGCGGCTTGACACATCTTAGGAATGAGAGCTGCTCTAAAAGAAACACATACACATTATGTATTTTTAGCAAAATTGCAACCATTTTAGCTATTTTCAATATTTCGGATAGGTTAAGGTACTATTTTGCATATAAATAGATATACATTTTATTTAAATGGCACCAAGGACTAACAAAAACACTAGTTTAGAAGAAAAATATTTGCAGTTCTTTATACATATTAAAAAAACTTTTCAAAAATCAACTTGACGTGATAGAATACAGTGTTTTGATGAGTAACTGGAAAATTCAATACATTTAATTGATTATCACATCAAAATTTCTGCATTGTTTCCATTTTAGCCGTAATACCATAACGATTATCAATTAATATTGAAATCAAGGATTGAGCGTTTTTACCATATCGATCTTTTAAGATTGTTCTTAATGTGGACTTCGGTAGCTGAAACTTCCTTGCCAATTCACAATTTTTTATTCTACTATCAAAATCCTTAATAATGTTAAACTTACTTTCCGAAGATACTTTTTTTTTCTTTCAAGGTATAGAAAAACCAGATTTATTTCAGATCATTGAATTTGGCTAAAAAATATCTATCATTAACAACAAAAGCAAATAAATCAATAGCCAATTTGTTTCGTTTAGCCGAAATACATTTTTTAAAGGCTTAGTAAACGTTTAAATGTGTAAATAGAGTTCGCGCGAATGCGTATCACAGCAACAAAAACACTGAGGATTGCCAAACGAAAAAATCAAAAACCGTGTTGTTCTGAATTCGCGTAAGTTTTGGTAGCGTTAAGTCGGGGGATTACTGTTTATTTGAAAATAACATATGTACAATTGATATAAATTAACTTTGTTAAAACCACTTATTTATTGAAAAAATTCAACATGTTTAAGTGGTTTTAACATAGTTAATTTATATCAATTATAATTATGTTACCACAAAATAAATTTGCTACATTTGAAGAAGAAGTAATATATATACGTTCAAATTATTATGTTTTGTTTTTGATTGACATGATTTTTGTTCATGATGGTATAAGGTTATTAATAAATTATTAATCGTTTTTCTGGGCATCTACCATAATTAACTTAATTAATCATTTATTAGTATTAGTATACATGATTGTTTCACTACATGTGCTAGATTATTTATTTAATATAAATCAACGCCAATCGACTTTGTACTTAGAATATATAATATGTATATTAAATTGAGCTTGAATTCAACAATATCAATAAAAACAATAAAATTTAAAAATGTTTTAAACCAAAGGAAAAAATATGTTGTATATATATGCGGTATAAAAGCAAAGGCAGCAATATAAAAAAAATAAAAAAAAGTTTTGAATGCAGTCACCGAAGATTACTAATTTAAAATGTACTGAATTTTAGATTTTATATATCTATCCCTTCTAAAATCATGTTTCCTATAAATTTATATGCTTTGTTTCCTATAAAATCTCGAATTCGGTACATTATAAATGTACAATTTTTTTTGGAGATTGCTTCCTTCACATATATAAAATAAGTAATGGTTATAACATCCATAACAAGTAATTGTACGTTAGTTATTAAGATATAGAATCAGGCTCTTTACATTAGATATAAAAGACGTAGGTGATTCGTCAAATAAATTTAGGCTAGCGCAGTTATCATTGACAAAATTAGCAATCCTGTTCCTAGGACCATTACATACATAGCTTATCCAGTAATCTGCGTGCTCTAAGGTTATGCCTTGAGCATATTAAACCAAACTGTTCTAAGATCTCCGATGAATCCAGATTACCGTTATTATATCCGATGTACTTTTAAAGAATAAAAATATGTAGATCAGATAAATATTGTAATCACATAAGAGTTGGATCTGATGTTATAGAATAGGATAAAAAAGGTAAGACAATTATTTAATAATTATTCAAGCGGTAGGGCCACCCTCCCCCTTCCCTTGATCAGGCGCAAAACACAGGCAGTAACTCAACGCACTCGTATTACGTTTACGAGTTACGAGGTCATTATTATAAATTATACTTTAAAACTCAACAATAGCCGGCCGCGAGGAGTGAGGGGAAACCCTTTGCATGCGACCGGCGTTACGTCTTTGCTACACAACCTTTTCGTTCATTTCACTTGTGTTGCTCTAAGTATCTAGCTCTAACCTAACCTAACGTAACCTAACCTTTTCATTCATTTCACTTGTATTGCTCTAAGTAATTAAAAAGCCATCATGCCATCAGGCTGGAGCGCTACACTATTATGTCTTGACACAGCATTCGCCTCACACATCTTCTCATGCAAGCTCGTCGATTTTTGAGATTTCTAATAGGACCATCTCCCAGTATCTAGTTTACCATATGGCGTCTCATACCATAAATACATAACCACCAATCTAGGTCACACACACACACACACACATGGGGAGTCTACCGCATAAACAAATCTGAAGCACAGCAGTATACACACAGCTAGACTTCAAGAGAGTTATTTGTTCGCAAAACATATAAAACTAGCCAACGCCCTGTACGGGCATGCCAGTCTCTCAACGACCTCCGGCGTAGGCCAGAGATCCTGGTCCGTCGAGTCTTTATCATTGTCTTTATTATTGTAATTATGTATAACTTGTAATTGTTTCATCGAGCGAATAAAATCATAAAACATTTCACGACTTTGGAGAATTCCCGTTACGTAACGGGTGGTGACCGTAAAGCAGCTTTCTCTTCATTCATCGATCACCACAAATTGGTGACTATCCACGCTCACCTTTCACCTCCAAAACCGTACCGCGCCAAGTCCCCGCGTACGTCATATCTTTCATACTATTCTTTTATTTTTTAAATTAAGCATGATCAACCATTACATATAGATCTACTTTCACTTTTTTCCTAATTCATTCATTCTTCACGCTAAATTCATTTCCACCACATTCGATCAACTTTTGTTCCTCTTCTACCTACTGCAGTGTTCATTTTCATACATCAGTTTTTTGTACCAGAACTGTATTGTATCCCGATATTCTCACCTCGGTTCACAAGTTTTCTTTAGAACATTTAAATTACCGTTTAAATTTTAAAAACATTATTTCTCTCTATTCGATGTCTTTCGCAGTCTTTCATTGTTTATTCCAAATAAAATAAAAAATACGAAATAATGTACAATAATAATAATGACGTATTATTTCAATGAATGCACTCAAAAATTTAATAGCTATGATGGTAGATCCAGACATAAATTAATACAAGGGCCCAAAATTACTAAAACAATGTACTGTAAAAGTCCTTTATACACAGGTACTAAATACTTCAGTCTATTACCCACCGAACTAAAAATTGTAACCGAAGTAAGTAAGTCAACTAAAAATAAAATAAAAAGATGGATAATCGAAACACAAGAACATCTGACATCCTTATAAATGTATATTGTTATCATCATACAACTATCATTCGAGTCACTATTTTGAAAGCTAAGTATTAACATTAGTCACTTATTACTAATTTTTAATGTTTTTTTGAGTTTTAGTTGTGTGTTTCATTATTACACATTTCTAACTTTTCATCTCCCGAACCTATGTACAGGTATATGTATATACCATTATAGGATTTAATGAACTTATTTAATATATATTATATCTAGTATATTTTCTTTTGGGATTTAATAAATTAAAAAAATATCACCACATTATTTTCCACCGCAGTGAATGGGTTTCAATTCTAGCTGTCTTATAATGTTTTATGTGGGGTGTTATAAATTGCATTATAAACACTCAGGAAACTACCGTGACACTCACCAATGTCCGTCAAACGAGAGAGATAGCATAGTAATTCTAGCAGGTAGCCAATCAGCGGAAAGCGTCATCGTCTGGTTAAGTATCGGCTTTTAATCATAAATAACCATTCGTAACCATATTAGAGTCGCATTTATCGAAGAATCACGTCAGAATTTTATTCTCCTCTATCCAGCCCTCTCAATATTAACATGCATTATTAAATTTTAATATACGAGTAAGCCAATGGAAAACAATTATCAATGGATACAAAAAAATCAACAATAAAAAAAATTGAAAAATTGAAATTAAATTGTTTTAATAATGAACATTCTCCGTTTAAATGAAACAGCGCTAAATTTAATAAAATTAAGGTTTAAGAATACGATAAAAGCTTGACGCATTATTTACCTAACAAAAGTACAATGTGAAACGTGTATAACATGGTACAGTTTTCATTTACTATATATTAAATACAAGGTCTTAAGTGAAATTAGTACGGACAAGTCTACCACATCGAAAATAAACCTAAATTTCGAAGAACCGTTGAATCAATCTATTTATTTTAAGTACTGTTAGTTCTAAATATTCTTCGTATTCTCATTAATTAAAGTTACTGATACGAGTATACTGCTATTATAAGCATAAAGACAGCTATTTGTAAAAAATAGTAACATGAAAGAAATTGTGAACCATTTTTCATGAAGCAAAAAGCAATATACAATTTATTTCAGAGCGAAAAACTACATATGTTATTAAATTTTTCACAAAATCTTTATTAATTCTAAGCAATAAGACAGTTTACATTAATTAATTACAGTATTTGTACAGTACAGGAGAAGACAGTTTACATTAATTCAATAAAATATAAAATAGCTATATTTTAATTAAATCGTATTGTTTTTTAATAGTTAAGTTATCAAAAAATTCGTTTTAAAATATATTCTCATCAATCGAAATACTCATTAAAATTTGTGTTTTTTTTATTATGCAAAGATCGCAAATAAACAAAGGACTCGTATTTCAAAATGTGATTTTGTCAAATAGCTGCCTTTATGCTTATGGGAGCAGTGTAGACCAGATACATTTGGTGTTATAGACATAGACTTTTGTGTACTTCGATTGTGTATTGTATACTATGAGCAAGTTACTATAAGAGATGAAAAGAGCCTAATGAAATCAATGGCATTCCGAATATTCATTAGAGATCGATAGGTATGCATACCAATTCCCTTGCTTATTAAAGGACCGCGATGCTCAGCACAGCTTGTTCATGTTGACTGAAGAAGGCTGAGATTACTAGTTTTTTTTTTAATCTATTTATACTTCATATAATTTTTTTGAACATCGCTATCCCCACAAAACGTCTTAAGGAGACGCTTGTCTGCAGGATTCATTTTTACAATTTATATTTCAATATGATAACATTATACATTTACATTTTCACAATAATAATAACATGATACACTTCAATTCATACATTTGTTCTTAGATAGGCCATGTCGTTTGACATCAACCACCTTCTGAATTACAACACCGATTTTGGAGTCAACAGGGATGTTGGAAAGGCGCCTTGCAGTTCATTTAATAGCATGAGCACCAAATATTCTAGTGTACTCATTCCACACTTGTTTGTTACTCTCGGAACAATCAAAGCTGGATTTTTAGCACGTCTTGTATTTCTGCCATGAGCAAAACCATCCTCTAGTATATTTCACATTCGTGAATTTCTTTAATCAGTAGAAATATTATTAATCCATAAACTGGTAGAATATTGACCGATGTATACACTAATTTAATATTTTGTCTTTGTTTAGGTATAAAGTTAATAGGAGAAATATTGATAAAAAATATTGATTGTATTATTTGTATAAATCTACATATATTATTGGATTAATTACACCTACATGTTTCAAAAAATAATCACGGTTTTGATAAAAATTTAGAACTTTCTATTTTACACATAAATAATTTTGGTCTGAAATTGAATAATTTAAAATCATTAGAAATTAGTTAAGCATGTAATAGCAAACAAAATATTATTAATAATAAATTAAATTTAACTACGAGCCCAATTCTAAATTTTTTCCAATAATTGCGAGTAATCAAGAACTTCAGTAATAACATTTAAAAATAAATTTTCAAATAATTTAGAAAAACAAAAGACATTATTCATTTTGATATTTTGACATATATATAATAAACACCCTGACAATAGAAAGGTATTTCTGAAACATGTAGGTGTAATTAATCAAATAATATAAGTAGATTTATACAAATAATACAATCAATATTTTTTAAATATGTCAATCTACAATATTGCTGAATCAATTGAAAAAAAAATGTATTAATTGATCAAGACATAGTTGTTGGTGACTAGTCGCCGATATATTAGAGATTTCTGATGAAGATCTTTACAAATGCATCAGAAATGCAGCTGATAGATTTTCGCTGTGATGGTGACACCGTCCTGAAAAGAGCCAAACTAATAAATCCATATTATATGTAATATTGTTTATCATTTTGAAATAATATTATTTGCTCTTATAAACTACAAATCTTCAAGAAGGGATGGCTAAGTGTTCTAATACTTTAAGTGGTGCAAAATCACCTTATTTGGCATCCCTTATAATTACGGGAGGCCCCGTCAAGCCATCCGTTAATTGAAAGAAAAAACGTGGCCTACACAAACTTGGAAAATCCCGTAATGACGAAGTAACAAGGTCCGCCCCGTCTCTCTCCTGCAAAGTGAAACGCCTAAGATGCGAGAGGAAGACAGTAATTGTTCAGCGAGGGTTGTCTGTCGGCGGTCCCTTTAGATACATCAGATTAAATCGAAAGACATTCACGATTTGCATTCAAAAACATTTTCAATGGGACATTGCTGCTTTTTGCTGCATTACAAAAAAGTCGCCTTCGGCATTGGCACAGATGAAAACCACAGTGTTCGATTTCCAACTCGCGCAGTTGAGCTTCACTAAGGATACGGTTTTTTTTTGCGATTTCTTCTTCAGTTTCTAACTTATTTCACTTTTAAATTGGTTCATCCAACTTCAATACCATCATCCACGTCATTGGTTGTCTCTTGTTTTTGAAGAAGACTATCCTTAATAATTGTGGGTATCCATTCCTCCACCCTAGATCTACAATTTTTAAGATATCTTGGATAGTGGAAAACGACGAATGCGAGCTTATTTATATGCCTTGTTCATGGTTTTCTTTTTATTTTGTTTTTCCTCCTGAAAGCAGCACGATGAAGGTATTTCGATTCGAAGTATTAGATATAACTGTACACAATAGGCGTAATGACAGTATTAAAAAATTAAAGAATAAGTGATTTTAGAGAAGAAAATATTTTGAAAGGATTCTAAAAAATGAACCAGTTTTAATATACACATTGAGATTAACAAAATTTTCAATAAAATAAAAGTATAAAATTGTGCAATCCGCCATTTTAACTGAAACACCAATCAAAGCGAATGACGTCACACCTCCGTACCCATCACCGTGTCTTTGAACCGTTGCCATAGTCACAATGCAATGTTTGCAATGAGGCTTAACGTCACGTAATGACGAAATGACAGTTGCGGGCGTTTTTGCGCGAAATTAAATTATTTTAGATGAAAGGGCAATTTTTTGCGTAAAAATAATTGTATATTACTGAAATAATGTTATTTTCGGTAAGAGTAGACATATCATACAATAAAGGATGTTATTTCAAAATATGTCATAATGCCTATTGCTTTCAGTTAAATTTGTCAAAATGCAGTCAGTTAAATATTCTTTTAATTTTTGCTTTCAGGGGGTCATTGAAGCATTTTTTACTCGTATAAGCGATCACCCCAGTATAACTATAAATTCATAATATCCTGTGATAGTCTGGATCCAGACATATGATTAACTGAACAACTCACCTAATTTGTCCCCTAGGGGGAAATGTCGCCTTTGTTACCCTCTGGGTCCTAAAGAATTAGTTTCCAAATTTTGAGTCCGATCGGTCGAACGGTACAGATTTACATTGAAAATATATCAGAGGGAGGGAAAGGGGTAAAAGAGGAGGGGGTAAATATCGCATATGTTACCCACCGGATCCTAAAGCATTAGTGTGCAAAATTTGAGTCGAATTACAAACGGTGTAGATTTTTATAGAGAACAAACTGACAGACATTGAGCTTTATAGGTATAGATTAATAAAATTACTAAGATTAGTTACATTTACGAGTATTTTTGAAAGGAAATTTTTCTGGGGTATCCTTCAAGGTGACGGTTTTATAAAATTAATTTAGATATAGACGCTACAACAATGTGCTATACTCCGTGTAATGAAATAAGCAGCTCGAGATACATAAAAAAAGATTTAGAGTCAAACTGTGCAGAGTTGACGACCAAAAAGCGATCTTCAAAATCATTTCTGCATAGGGTTGGAAAGATCGAAATCAAGATGGAGTGAGATGTAACTATTTACTTCTTCAATAACATGTCAATATTAGAATTGCAAGACTAGAAACGAACGGTTCGTAAGAGGAAAAAATTCTTAAGGATGCTAAGACTCACTAGAGTTTCTAGTGCTAATATTAATGATTTTATACTGTTCAAAATAACAGTGTGCAGATAATTACATTGTCTGGACTTTTTATTACACTTCTTCACAGTCCGAGAAAATTATGCAAAATATGTGCACATGTTAAAATAATTGCAATTAGCTCCTTGCGATTCTGAAGCGTCTGAACGTTTGTCATTCCCCGTCTGAAGTCTGCTGATTGCTTTGGAGGAAAATGGTTATCTAGTTACGGTAGGTACTAACTCCATCTTGGAACAATAGGATCCGGCTTTAATTCAGACAAACAAACGTACATACTTCTAATATACAGGTTGTGTTATATTCAGAAAAACCATCCGAGTCAACAGAATTTTATTATTTTAATTTCTTTCCTACCTAGCAAAATTAAAATTTCTTAGTAACAGTCAACGGACGTCTACATTATGTTTTATAGAAATGATACGAAATATGAAACTAATACTTTTAAAAATATAATATTATGATTTAAATACTAAGCCTAAGGGAGAAATTACAAATTAATACTATTTATATTATTCCTAGATTTAGTAAGCTTAGATTAAATTTAAAAAAATCGCATTGTATGTTAGGTATGTAGGTCGTATAATTAATTGTTCGAAGAATATTTTTTCTTCTGTATGAAGGCTTGAACTTTGTGGTGACATTATTATTAAAATAAAACACAAATCACTTTGTTTTATTTTAATATAATTAATGATTATAACATGATAACCGAAGATAAATTGAAACCAGAACTATAAAAAACAACTTTCTTCTGGAGAGATATCGATAAATACATAACTCTAATGTATGGAAATGAAGTCTAGAATTGGAAAAAAAAGAATTAGAGTAGACTGCACGCAGTGGAAATGCGATCGCTTAGGCGCGTGGTGCAAAATCAGTGTAATAGGGTGAAGGTTTAACAATTTAGAATTGAATATAATGTTGGCTGACAAGGTTTGGTCATGTGGAACTTATGAGCGAGGTGAGGATGGTAAAGAAAATATATGAGGCGAGTGTTGAAGACAGCAGGAACAGATAATTCGAATATTAGAGGATGGCCCTGTTAAAAGCTTTAAGAACAGAAGAGCGCGCATAAGAAGATATTTGAAGGTAGAATGCGACCACTATAAATTGGCGTGCGAGGGAGGGCGTCCCTGTCGCGTAACAGAAGTTGCCAGGGTGTAAATTTATTACACAATACATAATGTACATAATGTCCGGTGACCGGTGTCGTAGCCTTTAAGAGAAATTTGGTCGGGCAGCACTAAAGAAACCAAGCCGTAATGGCGGCCGTTCTATCTGTCAAACTGTCAGACGGCAATATCGGTTCATTATTTGCTTTTCAGTTTCGCAAAACTTTAATACTTCATTGTAAATTGTTCTTGCACCATCCCGGATTATTTAGGATGTTTAGGACATAATAATTCAGTGTAAATTGGTAATCATGATATAATACAAAATTGTACTGAATTACAGGGCGAGTGGTTGCCGCGGGCGGGCCGGGTTTTAGTTCCAAAGTCGCCGCACGCCAAGTTATTGTGGTCAAGCAATAGTCGAAGCTGAAGTGGTGGGCTCGGATAAAAGAGTAAGGCGTTCTATCCACTCCATAAATGGAAAATTGGCTAGATACTCAATAAACAGTGTGTACTTAAGGGCATGTTCTATTGAAGCATTCCGCTGCGTGCACCCTGTACATGAACCTGCGGATCACTGCATACAGAGACTGACTTCCATTTGAATAATGGGTAGCTACCTCCTCAGTACGGAAGAAGCGGAGACAGTAATAACCTGACTCTCCAATATTTCAACATCTCGGAAGTTCATGTGTGACTTATGGTATGAACTGTGAGAAACATGCTACGAAGCCACCATCAACATTATAAAAAATCCCAATTATAATAATTTCGTTGCCTGTCCGTCCGTCGTAACTTCGTGTAACGCCCGTAACTTAATTATTTCCTTTCTTTTTTATATACATAAGTAAAGTACTGAGTAGCTTGTTGGTCTTGTGGTTAGGATACACGCCTCGTGATCCAAAGGTCGTGGGTTCAAACCTCACAACAGACTAGCATGTTAGACCTATTTTCATATCACAAGCGTTTAGCTTAGTTTGAAAATTGTAAGAATATTTATGTGACACATATTCCATGTTCGCATCTCTATTTAAAAAAAAACTAACCCATAAAAACCGAGTTTTTATTATACTCCCTTTCTTTCTATACACGCGTCGGGCTAATTACTTATTTGTATTGATTCCAATTTGAAAAAACCATTAAAATTTCCAAAAATCCATAATTATACTATATTTATTAAAAAAAATTAACAAAAATTTATTAGATCATTTTTATCGTCGCAACGAGTCTGCTTGCAAAGTTTCAGCTAGATATGATCACGGGAAAAGGGTTTAAAATTGTTTCAAAGTTTTTTCGTCAGACAATCAAGCAATCAGATGCCACGAGTTAAAAGAAAGGGAATATAAACAACTTATTCCTTGGGAACCGACATGTACCGTATCGGCCCCAAATTTTCGCCATCCATATTCGGAATTTTTTAATGCTAAAGTGGCCGTGTTTATCACCTCGCTGACACCTTTGAATGTCATATTCAGATTATCGAATGCACTTTGATTCAGCTCTTTTCCGGGAACAATTTCTCCGGACACCTATTAAGGAACTCAGTTGTTTTCATTTATTAATGAAATTAAGTTAATAAGTTTCAATCCTCTCTACCTACCATTGCAGGAAAAAGGCGTGATGGTTAGTTAGTTAATTAGTTAAGTTAATATGTCCAGGTTGGGTTAGGTTAGGTTAGCCTCATTGCTTTAGTATCGATTGCTTGTGTATAATACATAATATCGACGTGTGCTTCGTAAAGTACCTATCTTCAAATCTCTCTGCGGGAGATAGCTTAGAAAATTTTTGTCGGATTTTTTTTGCTAATGAACCTTTTTATCTGAAACTATCTGTGTCCGCGCGGTTTCGCACGCGTAGGTTTTTAATACACTGTTGGGATTGTCATAGCACTTTCGCGAACCTTCTAGAACATCCTCTTTCGAATTTATCAAATGTACAGGAACCTTCTAGACACACCGACACATTCCGCCACTAAGTTTAAAACCTTATAGAACTTTCGGGAATTTTCTAGAACCTTCTCCTTCCAGAACTTTCTAGAGCAGGTTTTTCCGGAACCTTCTAGACTCACCGACACTGTCGGCGCGCCTATTTTGAAACAAATCTGAAGCATTTGCGGCCTTCCCATTACAAAACAATGTGCTAGAAAGCACATTTTCGTCACCCACTCCCACCCACGCACAGCCACCCCCACTAAACTCGCATATTTTCGATGTGACACCAAGGGCTGTCCACCACCATAACCACCAGTGGATGGTTGTGGCTGGTTGTGGAGAAAACTTGGCGGATAGGGAAACACGGGTTTCTTTTTATATATATATTGATTCTAAACGAATTTTGCTTTATAAATAAATGTGCACTGAAGTCTACCTAAAATTAATCGGCAACATTCAACACTCGTCATACGGTCGGCTAGCTTTAATATCGTAACCTCATAAATATCCCCACACTGCTGACACTAACATCAAATAATCTGATTGACGACAGCAACTGTGTAAATGATCGAGAGATCGCTCTCCTCTAACGAGCGGAGAAACATGAAACGGTCCAGGCCGGAGGAGACTGCGCTATCAAAATTTATCGCGAAGAAGTTACAAATCTTGTCGCACTCCCGCTTCAAACGGTTGATCCAGAGCAAACAGCGCTCTTCCGAAAGGACCGGTGATAAAGTGCGGACAAAGTTTAACTTTTGATCATAAACTATACGGCGGCACAGATTCTAGTGCGGTACAGAGACACAGAGACCTAGCGACGGGCTATCTTGCTCTTGAAAATAGAGATGTCATTCTACACGACATTATTTATTGTCCCATCGTGATATATTAATCAATCTACTCGTCATAATCAAGTTGTGACGATAACTCATGGCTTGCCCTTCAAATTTATAAAATTTGATAACCTTTTTTATGTTACTTCACACAAAAGGCGCCATGTTATCAGTAGACTAGGTTTACATGTTTAATTTGTCTAATGAAAGAATCCGGATCAAATCACATATCGATACTTATGTACATGGTGCTCAAGTTAGGCTACGAAACTACTGACAACTTTTTCTCCAAAACTAACTAACTAACTATCTAAACTAAAACTAACTAACCATCACGCCTGGCACACAACACATTCATACATCTTCTCATGCAAGTTCTACGGTTGTTGCGGCTTTTAACAGGGCCATCCTCAAATACTTGTAGTACCTGATCATACCAGGTCCTTCGCGGACGCCCTCTATTCCTGTTGCTTTCAACACTCGCCTCTTATACATTTTCTTAACCATCCTTTCCTCATTCATACGTTCCACATGACCAAACCATCTCAGCACTCCTTTCTTTGTTCTATCTACCACACTACAGCCAGCATTGCATTCACTTCTAATTTGTTCAAAGAGACCAAAAACCTAAACTGGCAAGGAAAGATGTATGTATGTTGGGCTTCACTCATGAATAAGAAAAATCATGTGAGTAGGAGAATGGGCAAAATTAAAATTAAACAAATTGTATTAATCAATTAGAAAAGACGTACAGAATAATCAAATTAACGAAAAAATTTCTTAACCGCTACCGGGATTCGAACCAACGGACCTCTATTCTATCCGGGGATGGCGCGTTATACAATTTTTCCACGGCAGTTTGGTAAGTTATAGGTCGACCACAATCAAAAGACCATTCTCTAGCTTTGTCCGGTAAGAAGAAAGCGGGGAGAAGATGCCTGGCAAGCCCGTATTACAAGCCTCAATATATTCCAAATAAATATATTATATTTTTTAGTTTAAAAAAGGTTACTTACTTACTAGAAAAACTTATTTTGTGTTCATTTTTTGCATTGTTAAACACATATATTTTTTTTGAATGCGGTATAGCTATAACGAAAAGTTTTCAACCTTATATGTAGTCTTTTTTTAATAGATTAATATTTTTATTCCATTTTTATAGCTATCCGCTTTTTGTAATGCAATAGTTACAAATATCTTTGTGCGTCTACCACTAGAGGACGCCAGAAATTATTTTTTTTAATTTTAATTTTTGGAAACATTTAATACAACACATATATATTAAAGAAAACATATTATTATTGTGACGATGCAACCACACAAAAATAAAATATTTTTGAAAACATAAATTGCAATTTAATAATAATAATTTCATTTAATTTAATTTAATAATTGACAGATTTTACAAAAATTTTAATCAAATTAGAAAAATCGTTTACTTTGTAATATTATTGAAAAAAAAAGATATACCAAAAGGTGGAGCAATTTTCTTCATTTTAGAAACATCGTAGGTTTGGTTATTTATTTAATGATTAATTAATTTTGATAAATCTTATTTTAATAAGATATTTAATTAAGATATTTTATAAGACATGTTATTTTAATAAGATAAATAAAATATGTGAAACTTGATGAATAAATTTTAAAATTATATCTTTCCATACAGAAATGTGAATAAAAACGCAAGGAAGATATGTGAAATTGTGAAATTTGCTCACTTTGCAAGACGATCACTTTAAGAGGACTGTCATTATTAAAATATTATCTGGAAGAACAATTGCTCATTTATTTGTTCTACCTACATACAGAGTGTATATTTAAATAAATATAATTAATTAATTATTAAATAACGTAATATAGTACAAATGCTAAAAATATTACAAAGAAACATAGGTAGTGAAAATAATTATAAACACAGAAAAAATCTATCGGTTGGTTCTGAATTCGCAACATTACAATGAAACGTGCTTTTTTATTTAAAAAAATGAATAATTAATGCGAAACTAAATAAAGATTGCGAATTTTCATAATTGCGAACGCTGTGAAACCTTTATTGTTTCGTAGGTAAGTGTATAGAACTCCATAATCATACATATGGAAATAAAAAAACAAAACACTTAATTAATTCTTAAAATTATTTTGCATCTCTTTTCATTTTCATATAAATACGAGTTATGATATCCTCATACGGCGAAACGCATCCAAAAAATTAAGAATGAGAATTAAAAAACAAGTGTTTTCACTTCCACATGTTTGACTGTCTAGCCTCTTGAAAGGGATATTTATGCGATCTCTATCGACAGCTTAATATCGATAAGGAGCGTCAGACATCACTCACCGCTGCGGTGACACAAACCACGTGCCCCGGCTCTAATTAGGAACTCTGTCGCGCTAGACATATTTATCTGCTGACTTACACGATCCATATGCCGGAGTACGCTAGGATCAGCGCGTTCAGCGCGACCCGGGCCCGAATAGGTGACAATCCCGGCCACTTATCCTCGCAATGAATTAACGAGCGCTTAACAAAATGGAACCAAATGTCGCGCTGGCGTCCCGGGGCAAAAAATGTTGCAGATAGATTGGTGTTGTGTATCCGTGGTGACGCGGAGAATCCATTAATTTGCGAACAGACCGCCGAACCGCGTCAATCGTTCCAGGAACCGTTGAGAGCTGTTCCCATCCCTAGCGATGATTTACTAATAGTTGAATATGGAATTTTTAACAGAAGAAGAATTTTCAAGAAGCTTCTCAATATAATTATTTAAAAGGGAATAGTTAACAGTGATGGCATTTTGTTTGTATATTTTTTATTTAGTTGTAAAAAGAACACATTTTTTACATCTAGTAATTAAAACATAAATTAACATAGCACTTTAACATAAATATTCTAAAAGTACATCAACATAAATAATCATAAATAGAAACACATTTTCACATCTGGCACAAAGTAAAGAAATTTAAAAAAACTTACCCATAAAAACCAAGTTTTTATTACACTCCCTTTCTCATTGAATCAGGTTTCATGCCTATACACGCGTCGGGCAAATTACTCATTTGTATTGATTCCAATTTGAAAAAAACATTTAAATTTCGAAAAATCCAAAATTATACTATATTTATTAAATTTTTTTAAATGAAAATTTAGTTAATCATTTTTATCGTCGCCCCGAGTCTGCTTGCAAAGTTTCAGCTTGATTGGATCACTGAAAAGGGTTAAAAATCAATCCAAAGTTTTTTCGTCAGACAAGCAAGCAAGCAAGCAGACGCTACGAGTTAAAATAAGGGGAGTAAAAAGAAAATAAACATGAAACAATATAACATGATCATAAATAAATTAAACTTACTTTTCACATATTTTGCACTTAATCTACGAAAAATAGTGAGACTATTTACTTCTTTCACATTTTCTGGCAGTTCATTGAACAATTTATAGTACAAACTATTTTGTATTAGTGCCCGTTTCATCTGTGGAAGCCTAAAATCTATCCTACTTCTCGTAGGATAAGTGTGGACCTCGAAATTGTATTTCATATTTTTATACATGTATATTGGAACTAATCTGTTTTTTATTATATATATCAAGACTAGGACAAGACTAGACTGTATCATTTGTTGCCTAATTGTCATAACGTTTAGTTGCTTTACCATGTCACTAATTCTTGTATATTTGTTACATTTTAAGATAGTTCTCATGATTCTGTTTTGATTTTTTCCTTTCTCAGTTTCATTTCCCAAAAATAGAATTGTTGAACAGTAATTAATATGCGGACTCACAATGGAATTGGTGACATACTAACCATTATTTCAGATTTGTTTCTGATTATGTGTAAATAATACTATGGTTGTGGTGTGTAGTGTTAATTACACGCTAGTGTAATGGTCGTTCCGACGAAGAGAAGGGTTACGTCCCGAAACCGGTAGACAACAAGGTAATTTTTAGTGGTTATACATTTATTTTTTATTTTTTTATTTATTCGAATTGAAGCTTACAATGAAGCATGAAGATGTTTAACAAAGTAAAAGATTAAAGCGTTTGAATAATATCTGCTCCATATTAATCGCTTACAATAATGTCTATAAAATTACTTTCTTAAAGATGATGTTTGTGATGATGATGATGATGTTTGAGATGATGTGATCGTGCTTTCGCGATGGCTGGACCAAAGGTATGGAACAAACTACCTAATAAACTGAGACAAACAGACAGCTTACCACAGTTCATAAAACAACTTAAGACGCATTTATTTAGACAATCCCTTAAAAATCTATAGAATCTGACCACAACAACGCTAGTTAATGTTTTCCACTCCTATTGTGCACTCCGCGAAAACACATAATTCTTTCAGGGACTCACAAACTATTATAGTATTCAATTTTAATTCCACTTCTTGTATGCCACCTAGTGAATAAGTAATACTATATAAGTTTTTTCTTTTCTAGCAGTAAGTTGTCTTGTAAGATAATAATTTCTCTGTGTTAAGCGCCCTTGAGGTGAGTATTCACGAAAACGGCGCTATACAAATTATCCAATTATTATTATTATTATTATTGATGTTTGTGTGTGTGTGTATGTGCTTGTATGCGCGTTGTACGTTGGGTTAACGCCTACGAAATTATTATTTTAAGTTTTTGTTTAAGAATATACTTTGTGTCTGCGAATAATTATATGCCAAGGAAATTCTCGCAATGCATTATATAGTAACTAAATAACATTTTGTTAAAATGTCTGTACACAAAGTCAATGCTTTAAATATTAAAAATATTAAATGTGTTTTATTTTTAGTTACAATTGTGTTAGTGTTAGTGTTACAATATAATATTTAAAATAGCGGATTATTATACTTATTACACCTTGTGTCTTATTTAAACTCAAGTAATATTGTATTTAATCATTGTTTTCTATATTTATCTGAAACAATTATTTTTCGAGTGTTTTTCTTATTTTTACGTCGGCAGTACTTTATGTGATTGTGTCAACACTGGCGCGTGATTTCACGGATGAGAAGTATTTTAAGTAGACGTTTATCTGCCTGTGAAGTTTAGTGTGGACTCGGAGTTTCCACTATTTCAGTCTGTCTGTGTAAACAAACTCGATTGCCCACTAAAACCCGGGACGGGCGGTTACATTAAGCACTTTTCAAACAGTATCAAAGCTTTGAACTCTACGACTTGATTGCGTGAAATCGTTAGAATCGAACTGTCACGAATATAATCGCTCTTTTAATTATTTAATTTTTATGGTTTGGGCATGTGAAACGTGTGAGGGGAGAGGATATTCAGACAGCTGGGATCAGATTAGATAAATCGCATTGTGAGGGATGAATTTTGTTTGTATTTTAGGCAGAAGAGGATGGCGTCTTATCTCTGCCTAGCCTTGCAAAAAACGGGATGGTGATTAATACCGCTTTACTTAAGAATTAAGTAAAAAATAAGTTTGTGAGGGAAAACAAAGGTTCCGCCGTTCTCTAAAAAACAATGTTTCCATGTAATGTTAACATAAGTTATTGTAACATAACTGTAATACTTAGATATATGGTATCGCAGATTTTTTGGAGATATTAATGTCCTCTATAAAACTGTAGTACATTACTTTGCTCTATTGGGAATAATTTCCGCAGCGTACGCAATATAAGGTTTTTTTTTCGTAATTTTTTCACACGTTGGGTTACATTATCGAAGTTTTCATACGGATCTCTAACATTTTTGAAAATATTCTATAGCCTATGTTCATGTAGGATTCTGAATGTGAAAGAATTTTTCAAATAGGTCCAGTAGTTTCGGAGCCTATTCAATTCAAACACACAATCAAATCTTTCCTCTTTATAATATTAGTATAGATGAGACCACCATGAAAAAATGTCAAGCTCAGAATTCATTCCACCACACATTTCTTATTTTCTCTTTCGATATACATCTATTATTTATTTTTTGATATAAGAAAACTTCCTTCTGAATTTGTCGCACTCGTTGGATAATAAGAATATAATATACTCGACAAGTCTCAACTAGTTAGAAACTATAAAATATTGTAATGGTTGACGGAATTCGCTAACCAAGTTCTACTATATTTTTTAATATTGCAAAATTTATCGTGTCTACTACAGTAAAAATTGTTCAATATATGTACGTCCAGCTGTTAAATAGAAATCTGCACCCTTCAGCTAAATATTTATTTTGATCTATACTTCGATTTTTAAATTTTATTTTTGTTATCCTGATGAAAAAGCCATTGGCTTCGAAACATGTGTCGTTTACAAAGTTATTATATATAAATTATAATTATGTCACCACAAAATAATTTTGCTTTATTTGGAGAAGAAAATATTTATTAATTTATTCGCACTCGACTTCCTTCCTAACTTCCAACATAAATGTTAGATGACAATCATTTTTAGACGCTTCGTCTTTGACGTCGCGACGGTCCGACTTCGTATGAAAGGGGATATTTCTCACTTGTTGTAATAAAACTATGCTAATAATTGTCGTAAACTGGGGATCCATTTGGCTGAAATATTTATATTGCAATTTCTCAAACACTTTAATACACAACATAAAAAAGAGCATGACTGTTATCTCTCAACTTGAACTCAATAAATGTTATATTGCTTTATAATTAAACTGTCAAATTTAAGATTATACCACAAACCAGATAATATATAAATAAATTGTTGAAGACGTATGTATGTACAATATATTAAATCTTGTCGTATCCCTACTCAAGATAATATTATTTTAGGCCTGGCATAAATCAACTAGTTATAGAATGTATGTGGTATAAAAACAAAACCACTGCTATTGAAGAAAATAGAGAGTGACATATTTTAACAATAATATTTGGCATATAATTACAGTTTTTTAGGTGATAACTACTCCTGAAAACATACTTGTAAGTTTAGCTTACTTTTTTGAAAATATTTGTTTTATTTATTTTTATTTATTTAGTTCTGGCTATAAAATCAGTTGTAAGTACCTACCTGCTTACTTGAAAAATTTCAGCTTTGTTTCTATATCACTCTTATGTTGATAAAAACACAAATAATGAACATAACTACATTCAGTACATCTATAATATTTCGGTAATTACAGGTACACTACATTTATGTTACAATTATATTACCGTCACAAATTGCGAGTCTCTATGAATCAGGCAAATTCTGCACTTAAAAAGATTCTATAATATCCGAGAACACTTATATTCTTCGGACTTCGGAGAAATTGACGATTACTGATGATGGGACCAGGGAAAGAAGTTAATCTCCAAGAAGATGGACATATGGACAAATGAAAGACAACGCAAAGTCATGGGTACACTGAAAGAGAAAAATGTCTGCCAGAGTTGACTTCTAAATGAAAATGAGCTGGACACATTACGATAACAGATGAGGACAATTGGACCAGATGTCTCAGAAATGAAGCACTTAGACATCAAAAAAATCTACTTAAACTAGATTCAGTGTGTTCGTTGGAGGAATTTTATCACTTACACATGTACATATAGGGTTTTTCAATTCAATAGGAATGATACCTTTACTTTAATAATCCACCATTGGTTCATGATTAAGTAAGTAGGTACACACATGCACAACCTTTGGTAACAATCCAAAAATTGTATGAACATAAGCATTCGTTTGCGAATTCTCAACGTGAACATCGTCAAACCTTTTGGGCCGCATAATCGACCTCCTGCGCTTGAATTCAATCATTGTAAAATACGTAAAGAAATATTGCTGTTCTAAGTAAACCCCCCCCCCCTCCCCTATCCATCCCTTCACCGTAACACATTTGCATGGTTTACTTTTTCAATTTTAGTACACCTATAATCCTGAAGTAGAGAACATTGTTCTCGAAACATGTAGATTGTTTAATCTAATAAAGTGGTGAAAACAAAGTGATTTGTGTTTTATTTTAGTAACAGATTTTTTGTGGCCAAAACTGTATGAATTTGATTTGAATGACACATTGTTCCACCAAACCAAGTGTCATATTGCTAATGTCACTGTCAACTTACTGCAAGAAATGTTTGGTGAATCAATTTCAATTTCAAGAAATTCAACCGTTGAATGGCCTCCAAGAAGTTGTGATATACTCCTTTGGACAAATTTTTGTTTTGGTTATTTGAAAACAATGATTAATTCAAACAAATCACAAACTCTTAATGATTTAAAATTGAATATCGAACGCTGCATTCACGACATAAGGCCTAATTTACTTGAAACAGAACTCGAAAATGGGGTCAACGAATTCACTTCAGTAAACAAAGACGTATTAGAATATTTTGAGTTTGTTCAAATCTTTCAGAACAGTGCTGGATTTATGTCACAGAGACATTATTAATCAATTAATGTATATTACAGATATAATATTTCCTGGCGTATCCTAGTGTAATGCAAGTATTCGGATGAATTTCATTACACAATAAAGTATATTGCTCTCAAAATTCCGTAAAAAATCAATGTAGATTTTCTCATTAGCGACATCTGTGGGGATTTAGGGGAATGAAAATGGCTTTGTACAGGCCGCATGGAAAGGCGCTTACAACTCATATGTGAAAGCTTTCCACGCAATTTGAACATATATACAACTTCCAAAAAATGAATAAGCATGGTATATTCTATCATGGGTGGAAATGGCGAATGTTACAATTGTGTAAAGTGATCACTTAAGCCAACCATAAAGATAGGTCATAAGTCCTATGTACACCCAAATGACTTCTATACCTACTTTCCCATAATAAATACAGTTTCGTCTCTGTGAGATATCTATAATATACATTAAAGACGTATTATTTAAAACATTTGTATCATTGTTATCGTAATATTATCAGTTTAAGATACAACCAAAAAATACAATTTTATTTGTATCTTTAACTGTTTTTGTTTTAATTTATTTTAAAATCATATCATTCTTATTTAAAAAAAAACCTTAATAAGTAATTATGTTTTAAAGAAATCTTTCGTGCTTTATATAAGCCATTCGTGTGGAAGAGTGTCATCGACTAACCTACCGAAGACTGAAATATTTTCACAAGTATTTTCATAAACGTGTGATCATAAGTGAACAATTAAGGTTCCGTCATATGAAATTCAATACACTTATGAGAAAAATGGATATTCTTGTTAAGTCTACCGGTAAAACGCTCGCCTAGTGATCAAGTTGTCAGCCTCGTGCCGGGAGACCACCGTGTTGGTCTTATTTTTCGTGTCACAACCGCTTTACTTTGTCTGTTGAACATCTCTACTTTAAACAAAAAAAATTGTGCACAATTTGGTTGATTATTGATTGGGCTTTGAAAGGCAAAAACCACTATGGTGCACGGTGGTTGGATAATAGGGTGAACGGTGCTTTGAATGCAATAATTTCTAATAGAAATATGTCTACCGAAACAAAACTAGCGGTACATTATGGAGTTCTGGTCCGACACTAATGTATGGAAGTGAAGCCTGGAGCTGGCAGAAGAGGAAAGAAAGTAGATTGAATGCAGTGGAGATGAGATCCTTTACACGTATGTATGGCAAATCATGTATGATAGAGTAAAGAATGAAGATATTTGGAATGAATGTAAAGCTGATCGTAGCATAATACATAGAATAAAAATAGGGTCGCTCAGGTGGTTTGGGCATGTTGAGCGAATGAATGAAGAAAGAACGGTAAGAAAGATATATAATGCAAGTGTTGACGGCGCCAGAAAGAGAGGGCGACCACGGAAGACGTGGCATGACCAGATTAATCAGATACTGGAAGTTGGTCCAATTAGAAGCCTGAACAACCGTCGAACTTGCATGCGAAGATGTATGAATGTAGATGAAGCGAAAGTTGTATGTCAGGACAGAAGAGTATGGCGCTGTATCCTCTCTGCCTACCCCCACGGGGAAACGGCGTGATGGTTAATTAGTTAGTTTGTTAGTTGGTTGGATAATAATTTCATATCTAAATGATAATAAATAATTATTTTTCTTCTTCTTCTTTTACTTTCAGTAGATCTTTTGATCTGTGCTACAGAAAACTGCGCCTCCTGGGATGACGAGGTCCAGCTTCTTCATCTTTTTGGTGGTCTTCCCGGAAGGAATCATCCAGAGGGGATTTCATTCGCTGCAGTATGCACGAGACTGTCACTGTCCATTCTGGCTAAGTGATCCCGCCAGAATCTTCTTTTGGATCTACTCCATCGTGCTATGTCCTCTATTTTGCAAGTTTTCCTTACGTCTTCATTTCGGACACTGTCACGAAGAGTTTTTCCAGTAATGGATCTCAGCACCTTCATTTCAGTTGTTCTGAGGAGTCCTTTGGTGAGGACAGTGTCAGCCCGCGTCTTTAAAATAAAAATCAAAATTCAAATTAAGATGGTGAGTTTTATTAAATGCTTGATAATTTAAAATATAACTGCAGAAAACTTTTTGTACGTATTGAATTGTGCACTTGTAAAACTATTTTAATTTTTGGATATTAATCCAAATAATTAGATCACAGAGAAGAGTCTTTTACTTCGTAATGATAACATCAACGCGATTGGTACTTTAAGATTAACGAAAAAATATGGTGTAAAAGAAATAATAATAAATTTTACCATTATAATTACTGTGTAGGTACCTACGTAATTTGTAACAACGCCCCTTCTTACCCCCTCCTTTTGAATTTTTACAATAAAATTTAAACACAGTGTTAATTACTTTATTTATAAAATAGTGTCAAAGGGAATTTGAAAAATTTAAAGAAGTAAAAAGTAATGCTATGCCTAATGCTATTTGCAAAAATAAAATGTAAATGATGTAAAAAATGACCATGTAAAAAAAAAATTACACACGATACTATAAACAGTGGAGTAAACTTTAAATCGAGTGCAATAAAATAATTGATCATTTAATACATATTTTATGTTTAAGTTATACATTATAAAACATGGATTTATATTTCAAAATATAAATAATACAAATGTTTTACTTACTAATTATGCAAATACATATAAGAATGCTACAATAAATGCTAATATTTAATTTACATAAGGAGGTGGCGTAATTGTATCGTGCACCGGTTTATATAATATATTATAATACTATAATTACTGTTATCATGAAAACCTTCTATAAGTAATTGCTTGCGTCGGAAACGAGATGAATATATTTATATTGAATATTTTTGTAATGTTAAGTTTTGAACTAAAAGAAAAAATATAAATAAGTAATTGAATGTGTTGACTTAGTGTTTTTATATAATATATGATATGGTGATGAATGATAATTTTAAATAATTATGAATGAAACACTAAAAAAAAAATTTCCTACTATTTTATTCATAATTATTAGAAAAAGTATTATTTATATTTAATTTACTTACTCTCATTTTCAGGAAAATAAGGTTCAATTGATTCGTGATGGCTAAAAATATCTACAATAATTGTGGTCCATTATGATGCGAATTGCGACAAAATTAGATAACAACAGCCTGTCGATCCACCACTTTATTAATTATCAAATGACATCACATTTTATATGTCAATTTGCGATTTTAGAAATTTATTTCTTTGACATTTAATACAAGTTTATTATGTAAATCACCTCAGAAAACTCTAATACATAATAAAATATCTATCGAGAAATAGTTGATATGAAATACCACCAGGCATTGTCTACCATTTGTTAATATTTTTACTTATAAACTTACGATAACCAATCGTCCTTCTCTTTCCTCTTTTCTATCTCTTCTCTCTTATCTCTCTTCAGTCTTTTTTCTAATAATGTAATTAAAACGATGGCCATTTTAAAAAAATGTCTCACTTACAATAACCGACGCCCCTTGCAGTCCAGTTGACCTGGCGGGGATTACAGGTTCGTTTCCCGGTAAGATCATATGTGTGATTTTTTCGAATCAGTGTATTTTTGTAATGTGTAAGTTCTTCTACAGTACATGGTCCTCAAGGGTTCTTTGTTGCGGTATTATAAATTATAATAAATTAAATAAACAAAATCAACGCTTTAAATTTGGATACTTCTGTAAAATCTGGAAATTTTTCATAAAGTTGTCTTTATATGTGCAATAATCCAAATTACTGTCACGAGTCTGTAGAAACAGAAAGAATTGCATATAAATGACGATTATCTAGTACTCTCTATATTTAGGAATCATTAAACATTACTGGAATTGTTTAAAAGTCAGTTGATCATTCCCGAACGTTCCCTACGCAAGGGCGACGTAAGTGCTGTACCGGAAACTTTTATTGTGACAATTCTACGATTCCATAGAAACGGATATGCGGATTTTTAGCGGCCAGTGAAAGTGGATTACGAAACTATATACCTAGTAAATAATTGCAATTATAGACGAGTGCTTAGTGTAAAATTAGTCAGAATTACATGATAATGCTCCAGTTAACTTCGTGTTCAGTGACTTTGGTGATAAATAAAAAATTAATTAATTTAAAGGTTTCATTCATATTTTTCCTCTCCTAGATTATTGAGTTATAAAATAAGTCACTTAGGAATATGTACGTTTCTCATATTAAAAACTTCGTCTGTGTGAGACTTTAATAATTTATCAAAATTAATTAATCATCTCTCTGGGTACAAAATCCAGTGACTTAGTGATCAGAGCACCGGCCCCGGAAAGGAGGTGACCTGGGTTCGAATCCCAGTAGAGGCCCAATATTTTTTCGTGATGTACGTCTTTCTGATTGACTAATTAATTCGGTATTAAAAATAAAAATCCAAAAATTCCTCGAGAAATCGACCGATCGCTGCCCCGGATGACAAATGGCTCTATTCGAGCGTTCGTAATTGAAGGGAGCGCGGCGTACCGCGCGCTCTCCGCGGAATTCCTCGGAGGATCGCGGGCGCCGGCTGTCACCGGGCGGCCCCGGCGGATCTGGAGACGGATCCGGGCGGACGCGGTCCAGGCGCCGGCCGCAGCCTCCCGCCGGCCCGCAATTGCCGTCCGCGCATTCCTCCGCGGCCTTAACGCCGGTTAATGAGCATACGAGCGCGTGCTGAGGACGCCGTAATTCAGGCATTCGCGCGCGAGGCCGTAAAGCGTCGCGGGCGGGGCGGGCGGCCGTAATTACTTTTGAGGAATCTTTTGGTCATTTTCGGCGCCGAAGCGAATGCGGAAAGCGCGCCCCGCCCGGAGATAAATATCCGACCGGAACGGCCCGAAATCTCGTACCCGACTGTTGTTTAATGTGATGCGACACTGTTCCGCGCCGATATTGTCGCTTGTCGTGACTGCGGGAGGAACGAATGAAAACGCTGAAATGTAATAAGGATTAATTACTGATTAATTAATTAATCAAACGTACCAAGTCACTTTATCATTCCATCCAATTTTCGCACGTGTTATTCGCTCCGGTTTATTTCGCTGCGTAAGAACTTTCCAGATTATTCGCTGTCGAATTATCGCTCGGCTGGCCGCACTGGCCCGCAGCTCGCAGCTGCCTTCGCTTCTGCTATCGCTGCTAAAAACAATAACAACTTACTCCCGAGCGAGAAACTTCTAGGCGTTCCTAGTATTTAGGAAAACTTTATCGTGGCTTCGTAAGCCGTAGATTACGCTAGGCCGTTCTGGAATCTTCGATAGTGTTGTGATCATTTCAAACAACTGTCACTTGACATGACTGCGTGATTCTTTATAGTCTCTTTACAATATTTATCAATTTTAATTGGAAACGATTTCAACTACTTTTCCATTCACATAACTCTCGCCTCATCCATGTTCATCATTTGGTTTATCTGGATATGCCGAGTCTTTCACGGCCGCCCTATATTTCTGACGCCATCAATACTCGAATCGTTTTCCGGGCTTCTTCTAACAGGCCACTTGGAAGCGGTGGTGGCTATGTCGGTTAATCACCGCGTTGCCGTTCGCGCCATCGAGGTTCTAGTCTTTCTCCAGCCGGGTAATTTCGTTTTTTATTTGTGAATTCCAGGAAGTTAGAACTTGCCAACCAACCTGCCGATGGTTATGCCTGTTGGAAGAGCCACAGCTATGCTCAACAAAATCGCTTTGGGTATTGATATATTCCATGTGTCTGAGGGGGTTTTCTGAAGCGGGATTCTCCTACACCTTTGACCAGATTTTATGTTATTTTTAATTTCAGAAAAGCTTATAGATTTATATTTTGAATGTTGCCAGAAACCCTATTGGTCCAATTTTTTTATATCCCCTCCCTCTACGCAGCAAGTAAATCGATTAAGTACACGCTATTGAGCTATTTTAATGGTTATTGTAGTGTCATTGGTTGTTTTTTTTTATTTTATAGGTTTCCCTATAATTATATATATATATATAATATATATATATTATATTATATATATATATATATATATATCTATATATTATAGGTTGGTTGAAATAAAATTAAAATAGAACTTATTATCATTGAAAGATTGGCAGATACTTCGTGGTGCAACATTATAATTTCAAATATGTTTTAATATACTTTGTAAATACACACACAATATGAGTTATTAATTTACAACTATAGTTCGAGAGGAGCAGTCCCTCTCATCATCAGGTATAGATAATAACTCAGTTATTATCTATACCTGATGATGAGAGGGACTGCTCCTCTCGAAACTATAGTTGTAAATTAATAACTCATATTGTGTGTGTATTACAAAGTATATTAAAACATATTTGAAATTAGAACTTATTAGTTAAAAAATCATAAATTGTTGTTTAAAAAAATATTTAATGCGAAAAAACAAATTTAAAGATACGTACTTGAAAAAAATGCAAATAACCGATAATTCATATTCTTATAATCATTTTTTATACACTTGTACAACGAAAATCAAGTTAATTTAGATTTTTTACAATTACAAGCCATCGTTCGACAATCTGCTGCGTATTTACAGGGCTGAGGTTGGCAAAGGTTGCTTTGTCATTATTTGTTGTGGGTATAGGTTACCATTTCTCTTAAATATTAATCTTTAGACTTATCTGAACTTGAATCAATTGTCAGAATGCGGTCCTCATATTTTGCATACTCAAGTTCACCCAGTTCCCGGTCTATAAACAATGAAAACAAAATTTTTTTTTGACCAAATTGTAAAAAAAAATGCGGTAATGTAAAATATTTAAAGTATCATTGCAGCTCTCAATTTTATGACAAAAATATATATAATAATTCGTGCAACCTTTAAACTGATTCAATATGTTTATGACTGATTGATATAGAGGTAAGATAAACTTGGCAGCTTTTACGAAAATACAGTTTAGGCGCGCACGTAATATGAAATTATGTAGCATAATCAGAAATATTGATGAATAACCAAACACTCAAAAATAAACCCATGACGTAGATCTTTACGTGTGTGTGATGTTTCCATCGTTTGTCAAATATGAACATTGCTATCGTTATAATGTTTTTGGTACACTATTGGTACACTGGCACAATATTGGTACAATGTTACAATGGATTGTTCAGTTCCGTCACTCCTTTTATTACCATTGAATCTAAGTACCTACATCATAATTGAAAAAAAAAATCAATACCTCCAAACTAAAAAATGATTATCATTCCAACATCTGACGGTACGTATTCAAAATTATTTATAAGACATATGTGAGGCCTCTCCTCGAATATGCCTCTCAGATCTGGAATCCATATTTTGCCAAAGATATAATTTTCCTGGAAAATGCTCAGAGACGAGCCACAAAATTGCCCTTGGGTCTTGAAAACCTGGAATACGCGGAAAGGCTGAGAGTATTGAAACTGCCCACTCTCCAGGAGCGACGAGCAAGAGGTGACCTCATCGAGACATTCAAGATTCTATGGGGCTACTACAATATTCCTAATATGACATATGTTTGCATTAAACACTAATGTGGCCTTCGAGGACATCACCTGAAGTTGAACAAGTCTCGGTTCTCTTGCAACCCAAGAAAGCGTGCATTAAGCAACAGAGTGGTCAATATGTGGAACAGTTTGCCTGAGGGCGTTGTGTCTGCAGCCAGTGTCAACCAATTTAAGAATAGGCTGGATATTCAAATGAGAGTCAGTGATATGGGCCTATCGGCTTAAGCTGCCTGCCAATTATCAGTAATAATAATCTTCACCAGATAGACTCTGACCAACCATCTACATATGCGCACTCCACTCAAACACATTACTTTTTGCACATAGCTTCTATCCTCATCACACATACACACATACATATTCTCACACACACTCCATCTACCTCAACTTCACCCACCTCATCCTTCTTTCTCTCACTCCCACTCCTATGCTTTTATTTTTAACTATTTTACTTTTTGCCTTTTCTGGTTTATTGGGCATTTTGGTATTTTTTATTATTTTATACTTAAACTTATTATTTTTATTCTGTATTCCTACTTTCTATAACCTGTTTTACTTTGTTTAATTAATTTCTAATTATTTTCTCTATTTCGGTTTATTTTGTCATATCTTTTCTTTAATACTTTTGATGACTGCGTTTTGGGCGGTATTTTTTTTATTTTTTATTAAATTTATTTGGTAAATGTAGGTACAAACTTAAGAGTAGCTTTATTCAATATAATATAATTAATACACATTTATATTACTTTTAAATGAAAATTTATTATCGTGTTTAAAAGTGGGTAAGTTTTATTTATATTTCGTTTCTTTTGGTGTTTTGTGCACGGTGCCCCGTTTACAAACCGCCATGCGCATGCAAAAGTGTGATGATACTTGTGCGTGTGGTAGGCCCATTTTTTAAATTATCTTTTTTTTATAAAGTAATGTTATATATTACATGTGTCTGTAGTTGTGTAGTATGTATTTATTGAACCCATAAAGGAGTTGATATATATATATAAAAACTGCAAATGCTTTCGTACGTCAATCCATATCTTAAATGAACGTGTAAGGCAGCTTTATTAAATATTCTAAGATAATGATTATTATTCATTGTCATTCAGAATTCTTGCCAAGTATTTATAACCAGCTCGAGATAATTTTATTTGATTGTTGTCATATATTGGGAAATTTAATTCCACGACGTTTCTAGGACGACATATAGAACGAATGGGAGTTGGAATTGTTCTTGCAATATTCATAAATCAAAATGAGTGATTTATAATTAAACTAAATTGTATTGTATAGACCTACATACATAGATAATATATTTTATCTTGCATCTTTCAACTAAGAGAAAATTGGTTAAATAAAGGACATACATTGTACTAAAATTGCAATATCAATATACAATTTTAAATTTAATATCTATTATATTTTAATATTTTTATAAATTTAAAAATGCGTAATCTTTGCCTGTTTCAACGCAGATATTTCTTGCGAGACAAGCGTGGTACACTAAATATTTAATATTTTTATATATTTTTTCAGGAGTTTAAACAGAATAAATGTTTGAAATTCAATACCTTTTCGATATAACTTTTCAGAAAAATAATAGTTGTAGGTATGTATGGTTCTAAGTGATTCACTTCGGGTCGTATATTCGGGTAGGTCCTACGAATCTGAAGTGAATTATCCCCGGGTCAAAATCTCAACACACGTAGGGGTTGCAGTACCTACACCATACCGCAATTCGTCTCAACTTTGTGTCAATTCGGTATAATTCCAAAATTATACAAATGTAAAATACCTATATTTCAATCATAGTAGCAGGAATCGCTTTTATTTTAGTAAATGGTAATTTTGGATGCAGAATTTGGTAGATGTGTAAGAAACAAATTAATTACTACCAACTTTTAAAATTTCAAAAGTTAATATTGTATCAAATTTTCATCACGTAAAAAGTGACGAAGTGTACAATGTTACATAATAGTAGTGGTCAATACACAATCATGTAAACCGATATGCATAAACCCGCAAAACTGTCTCCAAAAATTCATTAACCAATTCAGTCTGGGCATGATGCGTGTGAATAACAGGGAAATAATATGTTTCGTTAATATGTTATTAATATGTTTTTATTAATAATATGTCATATTTATGTTATTAAAAATACAGTTATCTACCACAAGTTCATACTTTCACGGTACTGTGAAAATTTGAAAAAAATATGTAAAATACAAAGTCATAAGTAATCGTGGTTTTTCTGAATTTGCAAATAATTTATTAGAAAATAATCACAGTTTTGATAAAAATTTAGGACTTTCTATTTTACACATAAATAATTTTGGTCTGAAATCGAATAATTTAGAATCATTAGAAATTAGTAAAGCGTGTAAAAGTGAACAAACTATTATTAATAATCAATTAAATTTAAATAGTCCAATTCCCAAAATTTTTCCAATAGTTTTGTGTAATCCAGAACTTCGGCAAAAGTATTTAAAAATATATATTTTTTTAAATAATTTAGAAAAACAAAATACATCATTCATTCAGATACAAGTATTCTTATGCAATGTAATAGTATGTACAGTAAGTGGTTGTTGGTGTTTGTGTTTTTAGTCACTAGGTCCTGTGCCGAGACGGACTAGTTTTTCCTATTTATCTACTTTTTAAAAATTTCTTTGTCGTCGTTTCTATACAGTTCAAAATAGTTGAAATAGTTGAAAAGTTGAAGATATTTGAAAAATACGAATGACTTCTTCGACCTTAAACGTTGGTAAGTTACTGATTTCCGCCTTAGTGCCTCTCAAACTTAAATAATAAAAAATAATTAAATAAAAAACGTCTTCTGCATTTTTTGTAACTACACCGAGTCGATGTGGTACCTCGGAGCTTGTTAAAAATGAGAGAATGCTAACGTTCAATTAGCATTGTAAAGGATTGTGGTGTCTCATCCCTACGCGGTGTCCGGCCGTTTAACTCTCCTCGCAGCCAGTACGAGCCATTACCTCATTGGCTATAAATTGCGCAGCTATCGGCCGGACGGAGCTACACTTAATTATTGGCTATTACCAGGGGCGCAGCGGCCGCGGGGCGTCTGGAGCCGCTCTCGGAAATTATGGACGATGATGCGCAGACTTCGGCCCGATCGAGGAATCGAAGAAAAGAAAGAAAGAAGAAAAAGAAAAAAATTACAAACTACCAACAATTTGTACAAATAAAATACCTAACTAATTGTAATGTGTCTCGATATGTAGATGGACACGTATGTTGTGAGCAGGATGGAAGATTCTGGACTGTCTGTGACCGCGGGAACGTACGGGACGAGAGGCTGATTTCAAGGAAGACGCATATTGTTGTACATTTTATTTTATTTTTTAACAAACAGACCGTCAACGCGTCACTATTGACCCTATTAGATGATCCTAGAGTGACATTAGAGTACAAAGTATAAATATTTTATGAACATTCTGAATATGATTTTTTAATTTTTTTTTATTAATATATATAATATTATATTACAAAACTACCTTGAAAATATTTAGAATTCATTTTTTTTGTATGTATATACCTCACCAAAAAGAATTACGATTCTTGTGTGTTGTGAAGCATAACCACATACAATCATATAAGTAGGTAATCTAATTTATTAGACAAAAAGAAAGGTAATATATTATTTATCTAATATATCAAAAATCTTAATTAATAATAAAATACATAGAATAATCATTCAAGTAAATAATAATATGGAATACGTAGTCAAAAGAGACTAAACTCAATCACAAAAGACAATTCTACAATAAATGAGAAACCATTCGGCTTCACTGGGGGAATATGCACACAAGTCACTACCGCAAAACATTCACCTTCATGCAAAATAAATTGAACAAATCAAATAATTGTACAGGTATCTTCATCGATTCGAGGGAAGTACTCGACAGTATCTCCCACGAACAACTCGTATCAGAACCAAAAGAGAACGGAATTGACCAAACGGCCCCAAACGGGTAAAATGCCGTTCATTGAATCTACCCCAGATGCAAAACAGCCACTATCCATATAGTCTCCATATGGTTAGTGGCGGTTTCGCATCTATACGCCGCAAGTGTTAAGAGAAAACATCACACTAGCCATCATGCTCTTCGATAGTTGAAGATTTTAGCAGAGCCACATCCAATATTTGGTTTATCTATGAGTTTTAATTATTTTCATGAAACTCGATATAATTATCGACAATTATCTATGTAGACTTTTACAACTCTATAGTTTGAGCGTCATTTGTATATAATTTTGTCTTTATTTTAGTTTTTAAAGTCTCTGGGGCCAGGCCGCACCGGTGCGGCGGGGCGCGACTGTCCCCAGGAGCCAGGGCGCACCCGTGCGTCCAGAACGTAATTAATTATTTCTCGACGGCCGCGTATCGAATTTGAAAAATGTGATTTTTTTCCCAGTAGAGAAATCCCGTGGCGACCTGTCGTTCCATTTTCAACTCAAAAACATCACTGATTATATTTTAAATCAACAATCAAAACAAGAACTTTTTCTGCTGTCAAAATCGTATAGAATAGTTGTAGATGGCGCCCCGATCGCGTGTTGCGCAATCGAAATTTAAATATTCCGTCGTCAAAGTAAAAAGTAGTAAGAAATACGATTTATTTTTTTCGATTTTCGATTTATTTGTACACGTATACACAGATATATACGATATGTTTTGCGATATTTGTCAGTTTTTGTTGGTTTATGATTCAATTGAATACTAATAGTGATTTATTAACAAAAATACACGCAATTTTGTTGCGTTTATTTGAAATATGTGTGTGTGTGAAAGTGTATCATATTTATGTGTTATGAGTGCGATGTCCCGTCGTGTGCCGTGCCGTGTAACAAAATATACCACACAGAAGAAGATTATTATTATTAATAGTAGTGTTGTCTCTAATAAACAAATAAAAAATTATTATTATTTTTCGGAAAATGTTGCGCCGGTTATTTTTTTTACTTAAATGATAAAAAAATCATTGCATTTTGACACTTCCGTTAAAATAATATGAATGTGTCTGTGTTTTTTTTAATATACGCATGTTTTCAAGGTTTTTTCGTAAAAATAAAAATTGACCTTGACCCATATTTTGAGTGAAATTTTTAGGGTCCTCAACAAGTTAAGAATTACTTCTACCGCGCGTGCATGAGAACACGAACAATTTTTTTTATATTTGTATTGAAATTTTCGGGCGTTTAGTGTTGCGGGGTTGGCGGGGTTGGCGGGGTTGGCGGGGTCCACTGCTCCTGGCTGAAGCTGCGCCACTGGCAGTTACCGGTCGGTTATCTGGCCATTAAAAACCAGGTCCTATCGCTTACAAAGCTGAACACGGGGCCGTTCAGATGCGTTCATTACAGCAATGCTTATTAGACAAGAGAGCCACCTTCTTTTCATTTCAATAGATAATGGACCCCTTGGGCGTGCACTTATAGAAATATTCTCACGTATATCGTACAAATATTCTCATAAAACATATCATAGTACTTATATCCCGTCCCACATTCCCCTCCACCCTCTCCATTCGCTATTAATGTATGTTAAAGTAAATTTTTAAGATTGTTTTGCTGTTAATTTTTCCCTAAAAAAATAAATAAATAAACACACAATTCACACACTCACACAAACTCATTATTGGACATGTTTTTTCTTATTTTTTTATTGATTGTATATATGTGTTTTCTTGTAATTGGCCCAAAACTCTGTACATCAATTATTGTTTTTTTTCAAGATTGATTAATTACATGGCTGTAAGAAAACCAATAAATGAAAATAAATAAATAAATAACACATGTGACAAAGAGAGAAAAATATAAGTGGACTGTATTTTTTAATTCGTCTCGACGATATCCATTCGTGAACACAACTTTTCACAGGCCATGGCGCCCCGAAGTAGACTGAGCGCTCACGTGCTTTATTATTTATTAGCCAATTAATGCCACTTATCCCGTAACTCTTTTATAATTCCCAGATAAATAAATGACCTAAAAGCCTTTAAAATACGACCTTTTGACTGTCAGATTTTTGAACATACGACTCATACCTTGAACTGATTTTACATATCTTAAACCTATTTATTAGAGCAAATAGGTTTAAGTTGTCCTACATACTCAACGCGTTCAAAAAATTTATTTTACGCAAACTTTGGTAGGACTAACTACTTAAAAAACTGCTTTGTAACTCGTTGCACCTCAAAATACAATCTGTTAAATTCTATAAATAATATAGACATTTTTACTGACAATTTGCTTTTATTTAAAATGAAACTCCGTAATCTCATTTCATTAACCAGCTTCGAGGAAACTTTACTGGTCATACTCACGAATATTTTTTTAAAAATTAAAAAGTAAAAAAAAATTAAAATTGTACTGCATGTTTCCCAAATAAAATAAAATAAAATAAAATAAAATAAAATAAAATAAAATAAAATAAAATAAAATAAAATAAAATAAAAATAAAATATCTATTCACGTCAACAATTTCACCTGTATCGTAGGGTGGTTTTAACGTAACACAAAACGTAAGACCTATGGCTTGTTTACCTTTATTTTTAAATTAACAAATGTACTTGAGGACACTCTTTTATTTATATTATATACCTTACACCGTAAACCACTTTCGATGCTAAAGATATGCCTAGTTTTTTAAAAATTTCAAACTATTTGATAATGGTCTTACGACCCGAAACAGTTGTCACATTTAAAATAACACTTAACCAGCAGAATTTAATAATAATATTTAAATTAAATTTATTTTAAATTTATCATAAATAAGAGATTCTTGATACTCACATAAGAACTAAATACTTAATACTAAAACTTTCCTTCGGAAATTTACTTTTTTAATGTTCCAACGTTACTTTCCTTCGTCAATTTATTATACAATAATAAAAGTATCTTCGCAGTGTCATTAAAACAAAAATTTAGGCATATTATGTATATTGGATCCAAAAATCTAAATCTTCCAAACACATTCCAAATTCTCCATTTTCAAATGACGCACGAATTATCCAAGAATTTTCATCGAGATGAAGTCATTTATAAATTAGATTAGAGTGTAATTCGTGCGATATTGGATGACGCCATTCGTAATCAAATTTAATACTAAAACGCACTTTTGCATACGAATTACACTGCTTAAGGGTCAGAAGTCAATTGACAAAATTCGAGGGAAAAGGGGTCTTATGACAAAACGAATTCTCGGTCAGCGCTGCGGATTCATATATATTCAAGACAATGTGTCACTCCAAAATATTTTATATCTTATGCTAGAAAGAAAGAATTTAGGTGTCTACATACTTTACGGTAAGCGCAATGGTACTTTAAGGTAAAGGCTATATATAACAAAACAAAACAATTAATGAAATTATTTTATATTCAATTTAAAGAAAAATGTATCTTATGCAAATTTTTAACTTTTCATTGTAAAACACATAGTGATTAGTGGAACATTAGACATCTATTGGTATGAAGTAGAACTGACGTACTACAAAAATATGAAAGTCTTAACTCATAGATGCCTTTTTTGTGATAATCTCGCGCTCGTAGATGGCTTTTTTGTGATAATCACATTTATAACTTGTTTTTTTTTACATTTAAAGTGGTCATATTAAAAATTAAAGGTACCGTGGTAGACATCGTACATTTTTTGGTATATGAAAATATGAAATTCTTAACTCATAGATGCCTGTTTTGTAATAAACTTGCACACATAGATGGCTTTTTTGTGACAATCACATTTGTAAAGTGGTTTTTTTTCATATTTAAAGTGGTCATATTAAAAATTTAAGGGAAGGCAGTAGGCATTTTACATCATTTGGTTGAAGTAGAACTATCGTACTACAAAAATACGAAATTCTTAACTCATAGATAGCTTTTTTGTGATAATCACATTTTTTTGTGTTTTTTTTTTCATATTTAAAGGTCATACTTAGAATTAAAGGGAAGGTGGTAGACAATGTGCTCTCTATTTTTTTATTGCCTTTGTGCACCTTATTGTGGTAAAATTTTTACAGATAAAATTGGGTATCTGAGACACGCAGTGCATACAAATATAGCCAATTTTAACATGACCATTATATATCAGTAAAGTAACTCTGGAGACGTTTACTACCCAATTATGAATGCTAAAAGAAAGACATGGACGTTCACCGAAGTAATGGTAAAACGTCCTTAAAACGTGGATCTACAGCGGGGTGAGTTGATAGGGTCATTAATGAGAATTCCAAAACAAAAAATCTGAATATTGGTTTTATAATGAAACATATTAAAAAAATATTAAATCCTAAATCTCATAATTCAAGACAGATTAGGCCCAGGAAAACGGAGAACATTCTGATCGATAAATCCAATCAAAATCTTCGAAAACTCCAAACGACTATGTCGTGTGAGCTTCTATAAATAAAATTATGATCGCCAATACTAACGTTTTATAAGCGGACAAATGTTATATTTCGACGATGTTTGTAATATATAATTTTCAAACAACAAAATCACAGCTTAATGCTAGACCGATAGCTTCAAATTGAACAGCTTTGGCAAGATCAAAAGTCAAAACTAAGGTGTAGTTACAAAATCCTCATCGCCTTAGAGATCCAATATTGGAAAGAAATGGTGCATAATAGAAATCTCTTGGAAACAGGAGAAGGAAGAAAGCAGTAGAGGATGCAAAACCTACAGGATAATAATTGATTTTCGTTAAGTGCCTTTTTAATATTGGTACACCATCTCTCTTTCAGTCCTTGTCTAAACATAAAATATTTATTCTTTCACAATTTTTAAGATATAAGATTAATATTTTTTTTTCAATTGATTCATCAACATTGTAGAATGACATTTAAAAAAAATATTGATTATAATATTTGTATATATCTACTTCTTTTAATAATTCCACCAGAAAAACCTTTCCATGATAGTTATAAAGCACCCTGACGATGGAAAGGTTTTTCTGGTGGAATTACTCATATAAAAGGAGTAGATATATACAAATATTATAGTCAATATATATTATGTAAGTATAGTTCTTGAAAAATTATTTCACAGGCAAATCATCACCTATGTTCATTATCAGGGTTCTAATGATCTATTGATGATCTATGTGTAAAACATGAAAATAAATATATTAAATAAAACATATTATTATTGGGAAGTTGCAATTTCAGAACAAAGTTCTGTGAATTATTAAAAAAAAAATATTACTCAATTAGAAAAAGACATACAGAAAAATTAAATTAACGAAAAAATATTTAACTGCTACCAGGATTCGAACCAATGCACAAAAATATTTGTGACTTTTGCATTATAAAAAGCGGATTGTTTTAGAAATGGAATAAAAATGTTAATCAATTAAAAAAGAGACTACATATAAGGTCGAAAATTTTTCGTTAACTTACCAGACTGCCGTGGCCAAATTGGATAACGCGCCATCCCAGGACAGAATGGGGGCCCGTTGGTTCGAATTCCGGTAGCAGTTGATGTATTTCTTCATTAATTTGATTTTTCTGTATGTCTTTTGTAATTGATTAATATTAATTTGTTTAATAAAATAAATAAATAGTAGAACAAACCTCATTTTGAGTAACGCGCATAGGAAAATTTAAAAAAAACTTGTACGTTATATTAGAGTGTTAGTTTTCTTTAAAATGTATTAATTTGGAGAACGTGTGACATACGTTTGTTCTAATAGTATAATTTCAAATAGATGACAAACTTCTTTTCTACTGTCAGATATTTGAAACATTCAAGGATAAACGATAAATTATTACATATATTCACAAAAATATTTTGTGCTCGACTTAGGACCGGACTATGTTGTAATAATAACAGGTAGATATGTACTGATATGTACTTTTTATAGAATTTTTAACAATGTGCGCGTAAGAATCACAATAAGTCAGGTGGGCAGCTATCGCGCTGCTCCGCTTAGAAGGATCGATGCATATAGGTAACCTCACTTACTTTTGATATTAAAACATCCCGGTAAAGTCGCCGGGAGATCCTCTACTGTCGAGCACGTCAGTAAAACTTTTTACCGGTTGTTATAAAACCCGTCTTTTGGTTAAAAAGTTTGCCTTTAATCCGTAAATGGCTTTATTGGCGCGCAAAAATGGAATCCCGAGATATCTTTACTTTATGTGTAGTTACCAATAAGTAATAAAAAAAACAATAAATTGAAACAATTTCTGTCATTTCCTTCAAGTTATCAAACGACAGACAGGGCTGTTGTGAAAACTATACCATTTTTTGCACTCTCGATACCGAGAAACTCTCAACACTTGAAATGAATCGCTCATTTTGAGAACTACATAAGACAATCACTTAATTTTAATAAAAGTATAAGCGTTGCTTTTTAATGGATTTTATCCTTTATTAAATTAATAGCACACCCACAAATAAAATATTTACCTATATAGATAATATTCATATTAGAATTATTATATTCAACTGTTTCTCTGTTCATTTTACCAAATTTCTAACAAAAATATTCCTTCACAATAAAAAGGTAACATATCCACCTTCATACATTTCAATGGATCTACAATGAAGATTTAAAAATAAATTTACGTGCCCAGAAGAATATTGGGATGTTACGTAGGTATAGGTCTTTTCATAAAAGCTTGCAATTGAATTAGTGTGGGTACAGTGCGTGATACGCGCATTGTTTCGTTGTATTAAGTTTACGGATACGCCCCTCTCGTATCCGTAAACTTAATACAATGAAACAATGCGCTGCACCCACACTAACTCAATTGCAAGCTTATATGAAAAGACCTATACATACATGGGTGAAGTAAAAAATATGCTGGTCCCAAGAAAGCATTCAAAGTCTCGTATAATTTTCTGTGTATAGTTTTCTGGGATATTCTGCCGTGTATATATGACCTCTCTGGCCAACGTTTTGGATCCCATTGCAGGGTCCATCATCAGGGCTGATGTAGGCAGGACATCAGCCCTGATGATGGACTCTACAATGGGATCCGAAACGTTGGCCAGAGAGATCACATATACACGGCAGAATAACCCAGAAAACTATACACAGAATATTCTGAACGGCCGTGAAAATCTAAGGACATTTCTCGTATAATTTTCTTTTAACGTGAAGCAACATTCAATTTATTTATGTAATATATTTTAATTAAGATAAATTGTAGAAGTCGAAGTAGAATAAGAGAGACAAATCCAGTAATTGTGTTATACAATTAAAAATATTGTTAATATTATAAAATATTTTGCACGACAATATGCCACGTCACCACTAAAATGACATTACTTAATAACTCATATTTCTGCTGGCGTGTTCAACATCTAAAAGTAAAATTATTACATTGCAACGGTTTAATATTAGACGATTTCCAATGTTTTCGGATAAAAGTGGTTTGTTCACTTTAAGCGTGCACAGATCCCTTTTTGAAGAAAGCGATTTAATTTTTCTACCGCACAAAAGTAATGTTGATGAAGTTAAACACATCACTGTGGACTGTGGAAATAGGTGATAACAGTAGGCACTATTGTTATACTGCCTCGCGAGGAGTCGTTTATTTACGTATTTTTTAAAATGTCACACCAAGTCCAGCGGAGTCTCGCGCTTTTGTGCCGAGACCGGCACCGAGCAGCAATGCATTTCTGACCCCTGAAATCGGATGTAAAGATATCCTCCAATATTTATTCAGCGCTACTCATTGCCACTTGAAGCTGCTCGTCCACTTGAAGTCGCCAGTACATGGTACACGGCATACCTACACGTTAGAGGGGGTGGACTCAGGCTTTAGGGCGTCCGCGATCGAAAAACATGTTTCCATACATTGACGTATTATAATACAGACACGTTATTCCCATACTAACCGGCTTTCATACGTGGCAAATATCGCATTGAAAGAGACAACAAATCACATAATCAAGTAATCACGTAAAAATCAGGTAATTTGAAGTCACGGTGGCTAAAATAATATACTCATTCTTACAATAGTGTACGATACTCTGTTCCTTTTTCCTCAGGACTTTTTTTTCGGCGGAGTTTTCGTAATCGGCGTTTTGTTTCGGTCCGTTCGATAACAAATGCAAGTAAGGCAATTACCTTACTTTTGAGTTGCCAAGAATTCACGCTTGTATCGTGTCTACAGTTTATTATATCATTGTTTCCATATGTGAAATATAAAATTTTTAATTAAACATGAGGCGTATTAGTGGTAAGTCGCCTAAATATGAATGTGGCGCCGACCTTAACTTGGTGCCGTTAAGGAAGCTAAAATGAATAAAGAACGTTCTGTTAAAACCTTCAACGGCCTGCCCTTCGGAAAATAGATGATAGTGGAATAGGCAAAAGTTGTATTTCAAACAGTGAATGAAGACCAACCGCATTCCCAAGACCATTTTATGAATGAAAGTTCCTATATCAGTCCTACTCTTACGTGACATTTTTTTTCTCAAATGGCTATCTCAAGTCGTATAAAGGGCCACCCGGCAAGGAGAGGCCCAACAAAACTACATTCACTGTTCTACTCCCACCATAGGCTCTTTACTAAAAAAATTAAACATAAGAAAATACAAGTATTACAAAATATATAATCAAAAATAGAAAGGTTAATCATAAAATTAGTAGATATCAAAGAAAATAGTAAAGTAACCATAAAAATAAACATAAAAAATTCATAAAAATAACAATAAATCAAGGTAAAATAACGAAAAAATAAAAGGGGCATGTAGGAAAGGGGTGCGAAGAGGACAGTGAGGAAACTTTGGGTAATTTGATACACTCTCTACCAGGGAAGGACAAAAGAAGAGAAACACACAGAAGGCCGAGTTCAGTTCCGAGCGCCACAGATTCACAGTCTCATGAAAAATTACCCACGAAGCAGCTCTCAGCGCGATAATGATAAAATTAGGCGTAGAACTAGAGTAGTGGATATCATGGATCGTATAGAAAAACTTAAAATGGCGTTTGGCAAGGCATGTTGTAAGGCAGGGTGATACAAAATGGACTCCCAGAGTTCGGAAGTGGAGGCCTTGGGAGAGTAAAAGAGGCGTCGGAAGAACTCAAAAGGGATGGGGCGATGATATATCCACTGAGGGGAGGGGGGGGGAAGAACTGACTACTACTAGCAAACAACAAGAAAGGTTGGAAGGAGATCTAAGATCTCCAGCAGTGGAGAGACGAAGGCTGAAGAAGAATAAGAAGAAAAGGATGTGCTCCGGATAACTCCAAACAGAAGAGTGTAGCATTATATTATTTCTGCTTAACGAAACGGGACAAGACGTAATAGTAAGTTAGTGAGTTAGTTGGACTATAAGGAGCAAATGATCGAGGAAACAATAGGTAGGGAGTGTTGATAGCACTAAGCCTCAACAATGATGTATAAGAGATGAAGTATTTTGGCTTATATTATTTTTAGAAATAGTATTTGGCACAAAGATTTTCGTATTCTTTGAATACATTGAAAGGAAGAATCGTCGAGAATAAGAAAACTGTTGAAGGAAAGCAAACTGAGCCATGGTCTCCCTCAACACAGACAGAAGATCAAATAAATAAGTTACCTAGATCCAATATAAACGCTGTGACCAACATGGCAAAATTTGTGACAAATCAGAAGTCTACGATGGTTGGCAGTGAACACACAGTTAAGATTTGGCACAATTTTTTTTTCATATTATCATGGCTGTTTTAAGCAAAATTTGTATAGAGGATTTGAGGCAACTCTCACATTAGGCATCCTCCAACATCTATTTCCCTGATAAGCCAAATTTTTCTCTCGTGTTCTATTACCTCCATGTTGGCTACATTAGTCTAGAGACTAGAAGGAATGTGTATTTGATTAAACATTTTTATCGATTGTTGCGCGGCATGATTGATAATCCTGAAATTATGCAGAGTATTGGTTTGTATGTTCCTGATAATTACATTAGACATCGTCAGCATAGATTGTTCTACATTCCAATATACAGGACCAACCTGCCGATGGTTATGCCTGTTGGAAAAGCCACAGCTATGCTGAACAAAATCGCTTTAAGTATTGATATATTCCATGTGTCTGAAGGGGTTTTCCGAAGCAGGATTCTCCTATACCTTTGATATGAATATATTTATATACGTAGGATATCTCACTTCTTACGAATAATATTTACAAATTAAACATACGTTTGTAATGTAAATGTTGTGTTATAAATAAATAAATTGAAATTGAAATTGAATTGTGTATCATTGATCTTGTCTGATGAAATTTAATTTTCCTGGAAATGAGGAAATCTATCGCAAAAAATCATTTTAATAAATATTTTCAAATTTGTATTGATCATTGTTAACACGTTTACTTGAGTATCATTGTTCGAAATCTACTAACGACTGTGTTAACATAAATACGTGCTTACTTGAACACGGTACACGCCTATAAATACCGAATGGTGGCGCGTTATCAAACGGAGATTGATAAGATAGCGCGCCCTGCGACGGCGCCCGCCGCGCCGCCGGCCGCCCGCGCCTGGTCCGGCCCTGCGCGCCGGCGATAAAGCCAAACACGTTCCGTCGGCCATGTTCCTCCGCCATCCTGGCCGGTGATTGGTCAGGCCGCGGCCAACCACGCCTATCGTCTTTTATTTACATTTTACAAAGCATTTTAGGCGCCAAAACGGATAAAAAGCGGATTCGCGCCCGCGCCGTGGACGGCGGCGTCTTTCTGCAGACATCCGCCTGCCCCGAGTGGACTTCTAAGTCAGCTCTTGAACAACAGTCGGGTACCACCGAGAGGCGCATCTCTGGTGTGCCGTATTAAATCATTTTTAACCCTTCCCTACCCACGACCGTGACATGCAACCATCGAACCCCTTAAACCTGTAGTATTTCTGCAACCCGCGCAATATAAAATGCGCGTTTGCGCTAATCGAATTACAAATTATTATATAACAATAAAAAAATATTAAAAATATAATATGTAGAAAAAACTTTAATTAAGGAAAATTATACACGCGCGTTGAGTTACTTTTTCAGCACTGTAGTTTCGAGAGTCATTGTTGTTTATTATACCGGAAGGTAAAATTAATAATGAAATTATGTTCTCTTGAAAGCTATAGTGATGACAAAATAACTTAACGTTCACGTAATACAAAGCAAGTTACTTACTTACTTACTTACCATCACGCCGTTTCCCCGTGGGGGTAGGCAGAGAGGATAGAGCGCCATACTCTTCTGTCCTGACATACAACTTTCGCTTCGTCTACATTGATACATCTTCGCATGCAAGCTCGACGGTTGTTCAGGCTTATAACAGGACCATCTTTCAGTATCTGGTTAATCTGGTCATGCCATGTCTTCCGTTGTCGCCCTCTCTTTCTGGCACTTGCATCATATATCTTTCTTACCATTCTTTCCTCATTCATTCGCTCAACATGCCCAAACCACCTGAGCGACCATATTTTTATTGTATGTATTATGCTACGATCAGCTTTACATTCATTCCTAATATCTTCATTCTTTACTCTATCGTACATGGATTTACCACACATACGTCTAAGGGACCTCATCTCCACTGCATTCAATCTACTTTCGTTCCTAGTTTAGTGAAAAATATAATAAAATCATTGATTTAAAAGAAAAGAATTGAAAAAGGAGTTTCAGAATATAAAAAAATACAGGCACAAAATTCACACATTGGTTTCGCATTGAAAATTATTAAAAACTTGTAGGATATTGTCTCTCTAAAAATCTCACCACCTTTTCAAATATATAAGTTGGTTAGTGGTATTGTATGGTAAAGGTTAATTGGTCTTAGAAGTTTTAATATAAATTAGGTACTATAGAATTTGAAATATTATGTTTCTGTGATTAGATAATAATACAATTTTATTCTTAGATTTATATTTATATAATATAATTTTATCCGATCCATAAGAGATTCTCCAAATGAACAATAATAAACCAATTATAATACTTGAGTTAAAAAAATGGCACAAAATATATAAAAATAAATTTAAATTCATAAAATATAAATATTTTTGGGCAATGTATATTTTAAGATATGTATGTGTTAAGAGAGTTTCCCAATGCTAATATTTATTTAAAAATTTAGTCATAATATTTATTTAAAATATGTAATCCAAATCAGTAAAAAATTAATTTTAAATTAAAATAATGATCATGCACTTTGGGAAAACACATGAAAACATTATCTCTACATACAGTAGGATCTCGCTCACATATCGCCTTATGGACCAGACAAGGTATTTTCTTCAGTTGCAAGTGCGTCAAAGATAAATCATTTATGTTTTCACAAATTTTTGATTATTATAAGATACAGGTGAAAAACTTACCCACACCTTAAAGGTACCAACGACGTAAGGAAATAGCCCTTCTGTTTTGCATTGAGGATAAATTTTTTTTACTTATGCACTTCTCCGTAATAAAAACATGGAAAAACCTTAATGATATCTACAGTACACAATATAAAAAATCTGACATACAAAATTCTTCTCTAAAGATATTGCAATTATAGCGTTGAGATTTTTATTAATTAGCAAAGTAGTGGATTTCTTAGAAAACTTATATTAATTTGATGGATTTTATGCAATCTTATCAAAACAGCTTCTAAATTACCGAATTTTCAACTGCGCACCCAAAATAGGAAATTCTCACCAACTTATAAATAATTTGGTGATAATCCCTCATCACTATACTGATTACATTGAAATGTGATTGTAAAATATATTAATTTCGTACAATTATTATTTACATAAACATTATTTTATCATTTCTGTGCAGGCTTCGTGATATAGTAATATAGTAATAGAAAATATTAATTCAGTTCTATATTTCCTTTAGCTATTAATATACGTAAACTTCCTTGATATATTAATTAATATCTAGTATAATAATAATCTATTTATGTAAATATGAAAAGAAAAAAAACATTAATTATTTCATTTTATATAACGCAAATGCACATTTTAGTACCTACTTTGAGAAGGCCATTTTCAATACGCAATAATGGTATAATAAGCACATTATTTACTTATATACTAGATTTTTACATTACTGTCTATCATGTTTTCATTTTAATTTATTTGGAAATTGTTATACAGTATGCCTCAATATTCGTTAAAATTATTTAAAATATATCCTATCGCATAGGAAAAGTTGCCAAATCACCAAAGAAATAGATATATTCAGGGTTAAAAAATTAAAATAAAATATTGGTACCTACAAATAATTACATTTATTTTTTACAATTTATTCAGCAACATTGTAGATTGCCATTTTTTTTTTAAAAAGTTGATTATATTATTGTATATATCTACTGACGATGGAAAGGTTTTTCTGAAACATGTTGGTGGAATTACTCATATAAAAGAAGTAGATATGTACGATAATATAATCAATACTTTTTAATTACATTATTATTTATTATAATCATCAACTATTTATTGTCAATCCACCAATGGATGGGGGCCCGCCTACGAGATTCTGCCCAATTTTCTTCGGTTCTTCATATGATGATGAGCACTTTCTAGGTCGAAAAATAATTTAAAAATTAATGAATTGACAATGACAATAGACAAGGATATCCATTACCTTGATTAGCACTATAACTCACAATAATACGTGTATATCCTTAAACATGGCGTATTACAAACAAATACATGTTGTGAAATAATATATTTACATACTTGTACCCAATATAAAAAATATATTTAATATATTTTTATATTTTGTATTACTAAAATATGTCAAAAATCACATTTAAAAATTACCTAATATCGACACAGCCGCAAATATGTGATGTTTTAATTATTACAAACTAATAAATTATTAAGAAAAATTTCGAACAATATGTTTCATAAATCAAGTTCTGAATATTAATTGATAAATAATGCTATGTTTCAGGTATATTTATGTTTTTAACAATATTATTTTTTGATTATAATTTGCATAACATTTTCCATATTTCTTATCCTCATTGATATTTGTATGCAAGCAATAACTCAATCATGACTTGTCTTTGGTATTTCTGTAATTATATTATTATTATGTATTATTACTATACTCATTATCGGATACGAAATTATAATAATTAAAAAAAAAAGGTTTCTTTATGTATAGAATACACGTACACTTTAAATAATGTCAAATAGTTTGGTGTCTTATTTCTACAGATCAATGTTTACATTTCTTATCTGCATACAGATTCTCATCTAGAAACTTATCCAAGTAGGTAACCTACTCGTAGTTATTCGGATGAAGAAATTATATTTCAACACGTAATATATATGTATTATTTCTAATCTATACACGCTATAGAGAAATTCTAAAAAAAATTTACTCTGTTAGGATAATAAATATAAAATAAAACTATAAATGTAAAAAATTATTCAAAATCCGAGTATAAACAATTTATAACCTTCAGATTTTTTTCCAGGTTAAACATATACATATATCACTTTAATATTCATGAAATAAATTCTATATAAAATAAATATATTGCAGGAAAAATAGGGACGCTAATATAAACTTTATGAAGTCGTTAAAGTGACCCTGTTATAAGAATACATACGATCACTTTAGCCTTTCTAATTTTTTTTTGCTGCAATGATGCAATAATTATTATTTCTAATTTTAAGTAAAGTAAAGTTAAGTGAAGAAAACAAATTTTGCAAAATTGTCTATACATTTATGTGTTTGCATGGTCACTCCCGTCACTACGTCTATTTCCTTACCAAATATATATTTATGTTTCTTACGCGATCGTTCGTAAAATCCCACACATATTTCTCAACG